>JAAEAF010000440.1:0-294432 GCA_011037195.1 Triatoma infestans
GTTTTAAATGTTTCTTTTTAGGGCAAAGGTTCTAACTTCCTGTATACAACAGAGAGAGCCCTTCCATTGTTCACAACAAAACTTCTATTGGCAGTTTAGTTTTAGAATTCCCTAAACACCCTATTGTCAATATTTTAAGAAAAAAAAAATTGATTGGTTTTTATGTGGGCAGTGATCCAAATTTAAAGAAAATCGTTGGAGTATTGTTTTACTAAGAGAACCGGAAATATTCCAGTAACTTATTGTGTAAAGTCTCACTTCCGTTTAATCGATTTTCTTCAAAACTAGACTTCTATTAATGCATTTAATTGAATATATCTTAATATTAATACAAACGGTATGGCTGAATATTATAATAGTGTACCTGTAATGTAAGCTTAGCAGGCAATGCCACCACTAACCGCCACAAATCAATTTTTCTGAAGAAATATTTAAAATAAAATTGAGTGCCTTATTTTAAATAAATAAATAAATAAAATAATATTTTACTGTCAGATATTTACATATTTACAATGTTAAGTGTACCAGATTTTCATCTTTACCACTTCACCAAATTCTCTATCACATAATATATAGTTCACAGTGTTGTGCTGGTAAAAATGACAAGGAAAAAACCCAGCTCTATAAGTGCCTTATTTAATATGTATAGTTAGTACGTGAAATTAAAGAAAAATTGTGATTTTTCGTTTTTTAAGATTTATATAATTTTTGTTTATATTTAAATAATAATATTATAATTAGTTACATTTGACTATTTCAGATAAAACTTAAATTCCCTAATTTGGCACAATAGCAATATTTAGTTTTACTTTCCCTTACTCCCTAGTAAGAGGAAGTATTGTAATCGTGTCAAATTTTCGATATTGAGTTTTCACCGGAAATATCCGTTTTGAGGTTCCCTGAGTCCAAAAAAGTGGTTTTTAGCAAATGGTCTGTGTGTATATGTATGTCCGTGTGTGTGTGTGTGTGTGTGTGTGTGTGTATGTCAACAGCATAGCTCAAAAACGAAAAACCGTAGAAAGTTGAAACTTGATATTCCGTTTAGGTATCACCATGGGATCTGACACTACGTTATCTGTCAAAATCCTCAACCGGAAGTACCACTTTACTAGTTGGATTTTTTACTTTTTTGCGATTTTCTCAAAAATAGCTCCGACGATTGTCGGTTAAAACCTTGAAATATCAACCACATATCTCAACGAGCTACACCTTTTATTTGAAACATTTCTCCGGTAATGCAATTTGAAGGGCACTTTTTGGGGAGGGGTGGAGTTGAGGTTTCCATTGTAGAGTGCTATTTCAACTTATTGACAATTTGTCATCTAATAATGTAATTAGAATTACAATATTTATTGAAAGCCGAGTTTGAAACAAATTGGATAACCGGAATTGCGGTTTACTTTACCACTTTTTTAAATAATTTTATTCTCTTTTCCGCAATTTTCCCTCAAAAATGGCTTCGACGATTTTTGTTTTGAAACTTCATATTAAATTAAACATGCAAGATCTACATCTTTTATTTAAAACATTTCTTTGGGAAAATTCGTTTAAGGGCATTTTTAAGTGGGGGGTGGGGTTATGTTTTTCTCTAAAGTGCTATCATAGCTGATTATATCTTTCATCCAAACAAAATTAATTAGAAAATAAATAGATGGCCAAAATTCCAAATTTCAAGAAAATTAGTAAGCCGGAAGTGCGCATTTACTGAACAGCTTTTTCAGTTTTCCACGAATTTCGTTATATTTCGTTCACAAACTATAACATTTGTCAATTTTATAATTTTAAGAACAGGAGTAAGAGAAAGTTGTGTATGTGTTTCACAACGGATTTTTTTTTGTTATTCCTAGAAACTCTAAATAACATTGACAAGAACAGTTGCCTACCTGCATGCGAAGAGATAGAACCTTTCATTGTATGGCATCGCGTATTTAAGTAAGCTATTTTAGTTTTTTACCTTGTAATTAAGCTTAACAAAGGAAAGCATATAATTTTTTAAACTTAATACCGCTTATTAACATTCATGATTTACAGCACTGAAGACAATATTACAAAAGTAAGTTTTATTTTATCAGCTCCTCCAGCAGAAAGATACATTTTGAAATGTAAAACCGATTTAATTGGAAATATTGGTAAGAAATTGTAAAATGCTCTAAACTTAATGTATTTTTAAATTAAGTAGATAAGACTTTTCCTTCGAATTTCACTTTTTATATCATTTATATATCTCAAGATAAGATATATTTAATTTATGGTATAGGTTTATTAAACAATAAATAAATCTATAGCAACTAGACCAATCTTATTCTTTTTTAACAAAATATCTTAGCCATTCTCCCCAAAAAATACTGGCTTCTCACAGTTCGTCTACTGCGGATAACATACAGCGCTAGAAATTCCCTTGCTTATCTTGCCGTTTTGAGTCAATATCCGCTCTTGGCTTTCTTATTGTCCTTTTAGAATTCTATTCCGGCTTTTGCTTGAAACATTCAACGTTTCAAGCCTTTCTTCTCTCTCAAAATGTGACCCAAAATATCCCCAGATGGGCGGGGATATTTTCTGTTTTATATTTTATCTTACATGTTTATTATGCTATCCTTATACTTATTTAAATCAGGCTAGGAAGGCGACAAGTTTACATGTTGGACTGAGACTATCGTTCGCCATTTTTCTGCCAAATATTTATTCGGCTGGTAAATACACTCTCCAACGGAATTGAAGATAGGATAGCAGTCCGATAACCGGATCCACATTCTTTTTCAGGTGTTTTTAATTAAACGCACTGCTCTCTCTCTCGGCTTGCCCGTTTGATTATGGATACTTGGAACAAAGTAAAAATTCAAATGCTCCGAAAATTCTTTAAAATCAAACAGTGTGAACTTAGTCTGAATCATCTGAAGGTGATTGGGGCTCTATGCCTGGCAAACATATTTGTTTACTCTACTTCCAGCAAAGCCGCAGTTATATTGTTTGTTTTTTTAATTCTTCGATTAGGTCAGATTGAATGAAAAAATATATCTTGCCAACGTTTCGGCGATTTATTTCCACACCATCTTCAGGGCTAAACAAATATAAAAATTGATTTTTATTTACACCTTATAGGAATTATGAAAACTGAAATGGATATTTAAATGATGTAATGTTTCATATCTTATTATTTCTAATGTGAAATTCTAATATTTAAGACATTATGCAATATTACGGATGTTAAGAATGTTACACAACATCAGTTAAATTCTATTTCCATCAGTATACTTACTTTCTCATAGAGGTAAATAAAATTCTATTTTTGTACTTATTTGTCCTGCAGATGGCGAGGAAATAAATCGCCGAAACGTTGGCAGTCTAGATATATTTTTTATTCAACCCGATATAACCGAAGAAAAACCTTGGTTCAAAATATACATTATGAAATCGTTAATTTATTTTTTTCTATTGCTTCACCCACTTTCTACACCGTTACCACCATATAATATGCTCCAAACTGAATGTATTCCTAATTTATACTTGACACAACTGTTCTATCGAATTCACTTTTTATCAATAGTATCTCAATATTATATATTAAATAATTTCAAATTATTTATAATGTATATTAAATAATTATAATTTTTCTATAAAAAATAAAATCAATAACAAAAATTAAAAGTGTATTTAACAAATCTATACCAACTTGTTTGGAGAAATCAAATAACTATTTGAAACCCAGGAGGTAGAAGTGGATACACTTTTCTTCAATAATCTTGCTTCTCGTCCAGTATTCCAGCCCAACAATTGGAAAGACATTGTTACTGACATCCCAGACAAGCACACATAACATACTTTTTCCATTATCTATAATCATTTCACATTCGTTGATCACTTGTTATAAAACCATTAATTTCTGAATGTTATTTTTATTAGACAATAAACTTCAAAATTATAATTTTAGAAACAATCTATTAGTATGTATCCTTTAATAAAAAATTTGTCGACAAATATGATATTTTAGATTTCCACGGCTATTTTCATGGAAAACACTTGAAGTTGCTGGTTGAAACCTCGTCAGTGGTTTGCTAAAAACCGACGTTTCGCCCATTTTGCAATGAGCCTCTTCAGGGTCCGTTACACCTTGAAAGCTATATATGGTTAAAAATATATAATTCCATTTTTTTTACTGGAGGGGATGTCGTCATTCCAGAATGGCTCAGAGGGTTATTTGTGGTAAAATTTAACAGCCCCTCCCCCCCTTTTTTTTACTGCGGAAAGAGGAAGTATTACGATCTAGTCCAAATTTCGAAATTGAATTTATATCCGCAACCTTCCTGTCTGATTCTCTGATGATTCCAGAATGGAATGTCAAATTTGAGGCTTTACAGTGATTTGTATTTTTTATCTTTTATTTGTTGAGATATCCAATTGATCATTTGCTTGAAACATATTTTACTTGACCAGTAAACCGGAAAATATGCGTTTGCTTGAAAATCAAATTTCAAAAATTAATACGATACAAATCCATCCAGTTTAGCACAGCCTCCCAATGTTGCCAGCATTAAAAAAAAACGTGCTTCTCACCATTTGATTAAGAAAATTTAAATTTGATTGGTGAGCATGAATATATAATATAAAAATACTCTCGTGTGAAACACCTGCACGACTTTCTCTTTGCTTAACTTAGTGCAAATCTTCATTTGTCTTCGTTCAAATGAAGACATCCAAATCTTTTTACAATTCAAGACCGGTCCATCACCATCGGCTCATGTACATTTGAAAGGGTGATGGAGTTTTCCTACCTGGGATCTCAGGTGGCGTCATCCAATGTCACATCTATAGAAATTCGACGGAGGATTGCAGCAGCCAATAGATGTTATTTCGGTATACTGAAGCAAGCCCATTAGTAGACGAACGAAATCCCAGCTTTACAAAACGCTAAGCCGCCCAGTCCTAACTTATGCCTCTCAGACGTGGACCATATCAAAGAAGTACTTAGTTGTCTTCGAAAGAAAGATCCTTCGAAAAATCTTTGGTCCAGTAACAGACGAGTTGGGCTGGCAAAGCAGAAAGAATAGGGAGCTATATGAGCTATTCGCCGAAGCAGATGTTGTCCGCATCATCAAGTTAGGAAGACTGAGCTGGGCAGGTCACTTGGCCAGGATGGGAGATACTGAAATCCCGAGGAAGGTTTTGGAGTAAGGCATCGGAATAGAAGAGCCGGTAGACCGAGGTTGAGATGGGCAGATGGTGTGGCAGCCGATGCCGGAAGCTTGCTGGGAGTCAGGAATTGGAAAGCGGCTGCACAAAATAGAGCTGAATGGCGGAAGCTCATTGAGGAGGCCAGGACCCACCGCGGGTTGTAGTGCCATTTAGATAGATAGATAGATAGGCTTATTACTGCCACAATTTTCCAAATAATTGCTTTGCATTCGATAGAACCATTCAAAAGCAATCCATTGTCAAAAGTCCAAAGAAATGTTGACTTACTCCCAGAGGACTGAATTTTTATTTAATTTTGCTGCAGAATATTGATAATAATTATATTTGTAAGGGAAGGGAATAGCTAAGTGGTTAGCGTAATGGACTCCCACGCGGAGGACCTGAGGTTAGAGTCCAGCTGTGCTGCCTTTTGATTTTTACTTCCTAGTAGACTCTACAGCTCACTGTCCACAGTGTCCTACAGTGTAGTCTGTAACGAGAGAACACTGTCTGGAGGCCGGCAGTGCACTGAGAAGGCTCCAGGTGCCAATGACCATAGATGTTGACGCGCCTTAAATTAAAAAAAAAAACAAATTAATATTTGTATAATTTTATTACAAAGGAATATATTTAGAAACAAGCCTTTTTTTTTTTATTTCTGTTGCATTTCACTATAATTAAATTTCTTTGTAATTTTATATTATGCATTTCTAATGCAAATATTCTGATTTAAAAATATTTTCTGAGAAGGAATCGTAGTCTTCACCGGACAGAAAGACTCATGGTACAAAAAAGGTTCTACTATTCCGTGTTCTATATACTTTATCTATTTATAGTTTAATTTGTAAAACATTTGTATTAAATAATTAATGTAATTTAATTGTTATAGCTGCCCTTGCCTGCTTGTCTCGACTTTTTACTAAAGAAAGTATATTCAATATTGTATACTCAATATTCAAAACTTCAAGAAGTCATAGAAAGCAAACAATGGTTCGATCACTCAATAAAGCAAATTATGTCTCAATTTTATATTAAACTTACTGATACTAATAAAAAAAAATATAATATTTTTAATTTATTTAATCTCTACTCCCAAAAAATACCCATAATATTCTACTAAGGATGTTATTTTTAAGCTCTCAATTATTATATCAATTATAGAAAAGCAGATGAACATATTTCTGAAGCTGAATGATGATGAAGTCAGGGTCGGCTCAAAGCAAACGCGAGAGAAACGGACCCTCCGTCTTTCTTACTGAGTTTTCTCTTCTTCAGTTTATTTTGAGTGATTTTTCTCTAATAATTGCAACATTTCTCTTTAATTGATTACACATGTAAAGATTTATTGCATTTATTTCATGTTTTTTCTGAGAAAATTGATTTTTGATAGGTTGTGGAGGAATGGTGGTGATTTTCGACGTTTGATTTTCTCTAAATTATAATCTTAGTATTGTAATGGAAGAAGCAAACAGAAAATATTGGAAAATGTGTTAGTCATGGAAAATGGAAATATTGTGAATTTAAGAAGCTTTTAAATGTAGTTTTAGAACAGTAAAGTGAAGAGACTGAGGTCAATGCTATTCAAAGACAAAGGGCAGGTAAAAGGGTCAAGAAACCATTAGAGCAAGACAATATAGTTGGCAAACTTCTTTCTAAAAGAAACCCCCTCTGGATAAGCAGTATCATATAAGAAAAGTAATGCCTATTTTTTCAAGCGGACTTAACGTCTAACTACCAAATTAGGTGTCGTGGACGGGGGCGGAAGCACCTACTTTACTATTAACATTTTTTAAACAAATATAAAATTTAGTAGTTATAAGCTGGACTCGAGTTGGGGTCCTCCCACTTACAAGTCCACGCTCATAACCACTACACCAACACCTGCCCCCGACAAGCAGTATCATAAATATACCCCCCGGGCGAATATAAATAGAAGCCAGTATTATTCAGTCAGTCATATTCAGAACATCTCGGACTATTTTTCACTATCAGAACCAGTAAGTGTTAAGAGAACATTTGAGTTTAAAATCAATTTAGCTACAAGAACCCTTTCGTTCTAGTGGTAAACAAGGGTAAGATTAAGTAACTAAGTAAAATCCAAGCGTGTACGAAATGGACTGACATGGGGTTATTTTTTTTTTTTATTTCTCTAACTCGCTTTAGTGAGGTCACAGAGGTGGCCGGCCGGTGGGCAGATCCTCCCAATTAAATCGGTAATGTCGTGGGGGGTCGTAAAAGTGGTACGGGGGCGAAGCTCCCGACTAACAAAATATATAACAATATGCTTTTTATGTTATTTCCGTTTTTAAAAATTAAGCATAAAATAATAGTTTAAATGATAACTATAGGTTACAATAAAAAAAAAAACCTATACAATGCGCTAGGCTGTGAAAGCACTATTCCTAAATTTTACCATATTTAGATTAAAATAGTTCTGGTAATAATATAAATACTAGTTTTGATATCCGTTAACAGAACTTTCTTCTTTTAGCATTATTTCAAAAAGATGGAAAAAAGTAAGTAGAAAAAATGTATCTAATGATTATTAATTATATTTTCAAATTAATATATTCCACAAGATTTAAAAAATGAAATAATAAATATGAATACAATCGATAGAGCCCGATTGGGAAATGTTTTCACGGTACCAATCACAGCTGTAGTCAATAAACTTATTGGTTTACCTAAATCAAACAACTATAACAAAGAACATCTCAACTGGCACAATTTGTTTAACTAGAAAATTAATAGTGAATAGCTTTTCAAATCACACCAAATATCTCTCTCTCTAAACGGACATTTGGATTCCGTTCTTATATAAAACGATATATTCGTTAATTCTAATTCAAATTCTTTTTTTCTAAAATATTAGCAGCCTAAGAATATGTTTAAAATATTATCGATGTGTTTACGATGTGTAAACACAATTCGAATAAAGAAATATCTTCAAATTCCTGTTATTTAACCGATGTGTTAATAATACATTTCCAATAAAATGAAATTTAATTTCTTTACATTAAGAAACTGATAAATTCTCATAACAGTTAATTGCATCATATAAAAAAAAAAAAGTAAGAAAATGTAAGTACAAAAATTCGCCGCAAGATGACAGCATATACCTGATGTTATTATTTACTTTCTAGTTATAGATTGCCAAGAACGGTATCTTATTTATAGTAACAAACTTTACTGCTAAATGTTTCTACCTCCTAAGAATTGCATTCTTTGTTTACAAAAATAAAAATTGCCATTAAATATAGGTATCAACCTAGTGAGGAAAGTAAAACAATTTTGGAGATATTGTCGTGATTGCCTGCTTCAACAGTATGAATATCTATCTGATGCTTTCCAGCTCTGCTGACCCAACCATATAACAATTTTGCCCATTTTTACGTACTCTTAGTAAGAGGAAGTAGTGTAATCATGTCAAATTTCGATATCGAGTTTTCACCGGAAATCCCTGAGCCCAAAAAAATGGTCTGTGTGAACAGCATAGCTCAAAAACGAAAAATCTTAGGAAGTGTTCAAACTATCAATTACATATATATTAAGAGCTACAATTTTTATTTGAAACATTTCTCTGGGAAAATTCATTTAAAGCGGCTTTTGAGGAAGGTGTGGGGTTATGTTTATTTATAAAATGCTATTTCAGTTTAATATAAAATTCTATCACCTAAATAATATTAATTAGAATTGAATATTTTGCCAAAATTCCAGTTCCAAACAGTTTTTTCTATTTCTGCGTTTTTCTTCATAAAAACACCGGCCCTTACAAAACATGAATTATTAACATTCATTAGCTAATAAAAAGTAACACATTTTTTATAATAAATAAACAGATAACTCTGCACTAACAATATCAGGATATCAAAGGAAGCGGATGGACATGTTAACTCT
This sequence comes from Triatoma infestans, assembly GCA_011037195.1. NCBI lineage: Eukaryota > Metazoa > Arthropoda > Insecta > Hemiptera > Reduviidae > Triatoma > Triatoma infestans. The sequence goes on from JAAEAF010000440.1 coordinate 9,067, forward strand.
GCCTATTGGCCGAATTTAAAAAAAAAAACGCTTATATAATTTTTGACAAGCAAAAAAAAAGGACAAAATAACACGAGCCGTTAATTACAAAGCCATTGCTTAATCAGATATTTTTTCCGTAGACTGGGTTGATTTTGTGATCAAGCAATCTTCTAAACTCAGTTTTCCAGCAACGCGGACCCAGTCACCCAAACAAATTAACTTGCACGCATAAACAAACAGTTCCAACCAAACTTATCCTGGGTAATCGCCAAAATATGCCATATGACTAGCTAGTGGTAGCACGCTGGACTACCAATGCGGAGGGCGGTGGATCCGGGTTCAAGGCCAATGAAGCTGTAGATTTTCTCTTTCTAGAAGTTCACTGTCTGGTCAGGGGTTAGTGTTGTCTGTAACGAGAGAACATTGTCTGGATGCAAGCAGTGCTCTGAGAAAACTTCCAGCCACCAATGGCCATAGATATTGACGCGCCTTAAATTAAAAAAAATATATATTTAATAGTGTGTCAGTGAAAATCGCTAGGGATAATGCCTACTCATGATACATTAATTAGTTCACTTATCGTTGGTTAGCGAAGTGTCCTCTTAGAGAGCCTATTAAAAAAGTCATATCTCATCACAGTCATAGTTATCTCAGAAATCCATTCAAATGAAATAACATTTATTATTAACACTTTCTAAAAATTAAAGTATGTCATTTTCAGATTACCACTGTCCAAAATAAATAATTATTAATAAACACTTCTACCATCGTAATTAATATCTTCTTAATTTGAAATACCTTTTTATTGCAACTGGAAAATATTAAAGATTATATAAAAAGTAAACAAAATGTTTAACAAATTGCAATATTTAAACAATGTAATACATGTAAAAATGTTAATTAAAAATAAATAATCTTTCCAGATAATGATTAAAGATAAAAATTAATAAGTGTAATACCAACTGCCAGTTTGTCAATGATTATCCTTAGTATCAAGAATTAAAATAACAATATATAACTAGAAGTAATAATTAGTCGTCTGAATAGAACTTGATTTTAATTGAAAGCATCTAATATATTCACTCATTTGTTTCAATGGTATAATATTGGAAGTCTAATTAAAATTGAAAGAATAAGGTTAGACCAAGGAATAAGGCCTTTCTTTTAGGTATTATTCTTATAGGTTCATTTTTTTTCCCTTGGTTTTTTAATTTTATTTAGGTTGACTATATGTAATGATTATTATCTTCCACTTATTTTTGAAAAGATTAATGTTTTAAAATTTCGACTTCTAAGTAAAATCTTACATTCAAAACTGAGTGGATAATATTTGTAGACATAAAGTCAATTTTTAAGCACTATTATTTTAACATACAAATTTATTGTGAAAGGTTTAAATATTTATCTGTATAATAACTATCTTAATATTAGTAAAAGATCAATTTAGAATTAATTGAATGTATTAATATAAAATTACTTAATTAAAAAATAATTAATTAGTATAATAGGACCAAGCTTCTCAAAATGAGGTGAGAAATAATTATTAAGCAACTGGTCGAGATATCTATAATATATTCAATACGAACAAATCCACAAGGAGTTGGAAATCTCAAAAATCAGAGATTTTATAGACAGGACTGCACTAAAGTTTTCTAAATAAACTACAAACTACACAAGTTGGAACAGACCACTGACTCGGGTAGAATAATCAATCAGGGAATGGTTTTCGGAACATATAAGATCTCACAAAATCGATACCAACTACGCCAACCAGCTAAACGTAAACAAACACAAACCCGATGAGACTCGATTGGTCATTCTTGAACAACTCAAAAAACAGAAACATAAGGCATCAAAACAATACCTACTTAATAAACGACAAATAAAATTCCCTAGTGAACCATTATTCAACACCTATTATCAAAATCACAATAACCACAGACAAGTAAATAATATAGAGTACACTTAATCAAAACAACAATCCAACATGAAAGCACGCATTAAAAAAAAAAGTATTTATGTGCATATGAGAGTTGTCGGTTAGCATGGAGTGAATGTCAGAGAGCATATCTGAGTATCAGAAAACTTATATGAATGTCAGGTAGCATGAAATGTTTTGCAATATATTTGTATATACTATCTTACAACATTTACTTTATTTTTAATTATTCCATAGTTGTCAAATGTACATGTTCAAGTGTAGCATACCTATAGAATTTAATGTACAGTATAAGTCTTTGTTTCAAACAATTGAATACAATTCATTTTGATCTTCTAAGACTCTCACACGATTATGCTGACCTGGAATTTCAAGGCATTTTAACTACATATATACGGATGGCAACAAGTCAGGTGGTGAAGTAGGTTGTGCCTTTTTCCACTCCAATCGAAATTATGCTTACAAATTGAAATTAAATGGATATATGTCCAGCTTCTCTGCTGAATTGATGGCTATTGAGGAAGCTTTAAATTATATTATAATGGATTTAGGTGTGGGAAGAAATTTTTGATTATAACAGACAGTAAAAGTGCCTTACAGAATTTAAGCGATATTTCGATAAATAAAATTAAACATCGCCTTGTAGAAAAAATTATTGATCTCCAGTATAACATGGGATGCAGAGGTATTTTGGTGAAATATCTTTTAGTCAAAAGTCATATAGGAATAACTGGAAATAGTAGACAGACTTGCTGAGGATGCGGCCGTAAATTGCACACTAAGTGTAAGGATACTACTAGAATTAGTAGATACGATGTTGCTACTTTTATGGGAAAAAAGTTTTAGAGTTGCAGAACAGTTATAGTGGTTCAGAAAAAGCTCTTTTTATAAATCTTTAGTAGCGAAGATAGGCACAAAGCCAGGGTTTGCTGAACATCCTACTACTAAGTATACCTGTAAAACCATGTGTAGATCGAACCATGGTTTGTGTAGATCTTATTTAAACAAAATAGGAGTTTCCTCAACTTCAGTGTGCATACATTGCGGAGTGGTGGAAACTTTAGAACATGTGGTCATGTCTTTCCCAATGTATAACGGAGCGAGAAAGAAATTATTTCAGAATGTATCAAATATAATAACTCTCCATTTATTTACAGACATATATTGTGTAAAATAAAAGAGTTACCTGTTGTAGATACTTGATGGGTTACTTTTATGACATAAAATATAGAAATATAGTTGACTGATTCATTTTACAATTTACATTGAAAATGGCTGTATAGCGAATGCTAACGCCATAATAATAGTAGTAATAATAAAAAAATGCCAATAATATTGCTGCTTAAATGTTATTACACAACTTGATTTTTTTTGTAACTATTTCTATCAATTACAAATTCATAAAATATGACGTAAAATTATTCCATAGAATGTCATATTCAGTTTATACTACAGATTAGCCCAGCAGTAAAGGGAATATAACCTTCCTCTTAGAAACTATAAATCAGTCTCCGTAATGAGGAAAGAAAAGTTAATATTTTGTACTTATTTGGTCACTAATAACATCTGAATTTGTATTGTTTATGTTTATTCTTTTCTGGCGTATTGGACGCTTCACAAGTAACGTTGTAGTTTATTGGAGTAAAATGGCGAGTTCCAAGAATTGGATCAGCCTTTCAACGAAGTACACACTGATATTTTTTTCCTTTTGCTTAATTATTAAAATATAGATTTATTGTTTCTCCATCATTATGTTGTAGTTTGCAGGCTGGTGTAGAAATAGTAAACAAATTAGACAATAGGAAATTTCATTTGTTCCTTAACAGAGTTGTTAAAGATATGATGCAAAATCCAGATTCACATAAGCCTTTTACTGACGAAGAAGAGGAAAAACTTTTGGATAGTTTGGAAATTAATAGAAATGAGTTAAACTTACTTTTACACGCAGCTATTGTGATATTGGCCCAAGTAAGCTAGTTATTACATTACTTGCAATAGCAAAATAAATACGTGAGTTATTGGCCAAGAACTGCAGTTATTTAATATGTACAATTTTATTTATAACTTGTGTTTTCTAAAAGTCAGTAATTCTTATTGCAGGCAACATATTCATTAATAAATCCAGAAAAGTTAAATGACATTCTAATTAATACTCTTAAATTAACGGAAGAAAAGGCAAATATTTTCACAAATTTGTGGGCAAATGATGCAAAGAATTTAATTTTAAAATTTAAACAAAAATCAGTTTATACTAGAAAGGTATGTTAATTTATATTTGACAACTATATTTTTTTTACTCATTCACAATCCTAATCTTGTCATCACTGTTTGTAGTTGCAAGATATTAGCTGGCTTGTCAATATTGAAATGTCATCCGATAATAATCGACAAACATTTATTCCTAAAGCTATATTGCAAATGAAGTTAAGCGAGGACAAAGGAGCTTCTGATTTAACACTCGATTTGAATGAAAATCAACTTTCTAAACTTTATAACGTTTTGGAAGATATACAAGTGGCCTTAGATGCGTTAGTGTAAATGTGCAGAATGGATAAATCCATTTGCCTGTTAGTGACAGTTTAACAAATAATGAATAACTCACTTTTAGTCAGGGACCATCGCGAAGTATTTTATGATCTCTGAAAATTGAGCACTAGCCTTATTTTTCGGGGCCCAGGGGAGGCGTCATGTCAGCCCAATAACAAATAGTAATTTTAATCGCTACAATTTAAAATAAATAAAAAATAATATAATATGTATGTTTCAGAGATATTTTTTTTTTTAATTTTTATATACATCATATTAAACAACAGCTAGTGCCAAAATGAGTGAAATCAGTACAATACTAAAAAAAAAAAATATATATATATATATACATAAAATGTAGATATAAAAACCTAAAACTTATGCATAATAAAATATTTTTTAAGTCGAAATTTAGGAAATCAGTATCTCTGGGTACAAAATCATTCCATTCTTTACAAATTTTTGAGATGACTTCTTTGTTAGCATATTTAAGAGTTTTGTAAAAAGAACAACGAATGATATTGAACCGCGCAATTTGCACTAAAGCTCATGGAACGAATTTGCAGCTAGTAGTGGCTCCGGGCAATCGATATCACTATTTATTAGCTTCTTTAAGAAAATCAAATCGCTCCCCTAGGATAACAAAGTTAGAGCAAATGAAAGAAAACGCTAAAGAAACTCTAACAAAGCGGGATTATATGGCTTCAAGTCACATCTTTTTTGCAATATGGACCCCATATCATAGATGCATACTCCATAACGCCTCTTACAAACGAGTTGTTGACAGCCATCACATCTTTGGGATAACTGAGATCTTCAAAACAAAGCCCAAAGCTCTAGACGCCTTTCTACGGGCCTCCTCAATATCACTTCTGATGATAGGTCATGGCTCAACTTTTACTATCAATATCTCCCACTTTATCCGTTCGAGCAGAAGTATTTTGTGAATCATTCCATCGTTAGACATACGATAGTAAATCTTTTTTATTAAATGTGAGATTATTACATTTTATTTTCTCTTCCTGCTTAAGAGAAAGTATTGCTATTAAAATGTCAGAATTTAGTTTTGAGGTCCCCTCAGCACAAAAATATATTTTTTGATAAATTGCCTGTGTCTTTTTCACCCTCATTTTCTATCTGTGTGAATGAAATATCTATATAAATATGAACGCCGAATCTGATTTCGGAAATATCTCCAACTATTCTCTTTAAATTTTGCATATTATTTACATCCCTGAATGCCTCACTTTTAGTTTACACATTTTTTCAGGAAAATTGATTTTTAGGAGAGCTGCAACGTTAAACTTCCTTTTAAAGTTCTACTTCAAAACAATCTATGGCTCTACTACAAATAAGTATAAGAAAATCCGTTACCGGAAGTGCAACTTCTGCTACGAACACATCGCTTTTATTTTTTAACATTTTTCCCCTGAAACTGATTTTTAGGGGGTTTTGGAAAATTTGTGGCCTTAGATTTAGGGATTTATCTGTCTTCTGGACTGCTCTGTTACAACATGCCACTATTTATGCTAATCAACATGTGCATTGTTGCAAATAGGGCCATCACCCACACTTTCAATAAAAAATCCAACTTTAAAGAAAATTCAAAATTTCTATTTATAATAATAATAAAAAAAAATACCATTTTATAAAAACATTTTTATTTACAATATTCTCAGGAGCTTACACTAATTAAATTCTGTTGTGCCGCTTCTGACGGTACTGTAGGTATTATAGGTGCCTGAGATTTTTCATTAATAACAGAAGAAGCGGCTAATAACATTTTAATAACGCCTCCCAGTCCAACAAGTTCCATAGTTAATTCTTCTTCTTCTTGAATTCTTTTTTGTATCCTTGTTAATATTTCCAAAATTTCTGCTGATAATTGGTCCAACTTATCTTCAAACACATCTATGAAATAAGTGAAACAGAATTAGATAGGAATCAGTGAATTAGAATAAGTTCAAGTTGTAAGATAGTAGAATTTAATTTTATTCTTTTGAAAGTCTGTTTTTTCATAATCACCTAAAAAAATGTTAAATGCATCGATAAGAGTCATGGTGAATCTGTAATCACCAATATATTTTAAACAGAAATTAAGGAAAGACCTAAGTTGTTTATCTTGCTTTAAGACCAAAGCTTTCTCTAAACCTCTCCTCCTGAAATGAACATAATTTTCGTAAATAAAATAATTTTTCTGAAATGGAATTTTGACAATATTGAATATTTTACCTCATTAGCTGCTGCATCACAGCTACCGTTATGTGTGGTGCTTTAACTACAAGATAAGGTGACAAAATACGGTCTAAAACTTTTCCATATTGAAATTTTCGAAGATACCAATCATGCTTTGAAATCAAATCTTTTCCTTCATATTTAATCACGGCGTCTACATTCAATTTATCGCCAGCATAACGATAACTAATTTTGTTTTTAATCTTTTTATCTTCTTTTTTACTAACTTTTTCAATGTCTCTTCGTTTAACAGAAACAATTCCATCCACAGTACCAGCTACTAATGTTTCATCGTTTCCCTGCAAAAGAGCATAATCACATATCAAACTCTTAATGTTCATAATCTTCTTTCTACTAAAATTCTAAATTAGGACGGAACATTGAGTCGAGATCCGCTAGATTGCTGTTTGGTGATATTCAAGGTTGTGGAATGGTGATAGGACGCTTGGACCATGTTAAATTCTACTTTGAGACTTTGTTTCTGTTTCTTCCATCTTAATTGTGCTAAAAATAGACATGAGAAGCCTATTAAAGGATCATCAGTTTCTGTGAGAAAAGCAAATTCACCATTTATTGGAGATGCTTTTAAAAGTTCCTATTACAACTTTCCTTCTGACAGAATACAGAAAACTTATGGTTTTTAATAATTCTTTTAAAGAGGACCTCGTCCAGATAAGGCTGGTTAAATTTGAGAACTAAGCAGCTTTTACGGGAGATTCTGCATTGGACAGAACAGGAACTACAGATGTTACAGACTAGAGATAAGTTGGTGTTCGAGCTGGATTCTATTCCTTGTTTATGGTACTGAGCAAGTTTGTAACTGTTCAGATAGGCTGCTATGAGGACACTAAATTACTTGTTTGGTCCTGGAATTTAGAGAAGACAGGAATATCTATCTTCTTATACATCCATCTAGTCTGGATTCGAGATCAAGTAGAAATCTCTGGTAATGCGGAGATAGGAAGGCGAGCTAAATCAGGTCAATCTGCGACAGCAAAATTATCCAGCTTCAGCACTTATCCTAATTTCAGCTTAGTGATTTGCCAACAGTCCAGATACTGATTAGAGTCCGATTAAAGCTGACAATAAGATAATGTTTTTAGGACTTCTCTTGAGCATCTAGTTAGATCACTTTCAGGTCATTGTAGTTTATGGGTTTCTGCTGGATATTTTTTATTTGATATAATAGAGGAAGAAACACCCCTTAATCTTAGATAGGTTGTTTGGGTTGGGATTCATGCTGTTTTCCCTAAAGGTTATTTCTAATTTGTGAATTTAGATGGAATGAGTCTGAAATTGAATTTCTGATCTAGTCATATCATGATATTGGTTTCTTTTGAGATAGCTACAAGATCCTTAGTCCTCCCAATAATAATAATGTTTTTACTGTTACAGGCTTAGGAGCAATGCTGTAATATTCAATTAAAATGGAATGTTTATTCAACAACTTACGCTTACTCCAAGGCTGAGTATTGAATTGGGATAATCGATGTTGTATACTGGCCTATATGTTGACATATCGTAAATTTTTACATGCCTATCAAGTGATCCTGATAAAAGACGAGAATTATTTGAAGCTAAACATAAGCATGTAATAGTTTTGTGATGATGTGATATCCTTGCAAGAAGTCGACCTCCGGCCAGAGCGTCCCATACTCTAAGTTCTGTACCTCCTGCACACATATATAAGTTTACATTAATCTTTCCATAGTCTCCATAGTCTTAAGATCGTCTAGGGTTTTATATCAACATGCTTAAAGTTAACACAAACAGTTTTACTTTTATGTAAACTTAATAGAGATATTACCAGCAGATATGAAAATTCCACCTGAAGGTAGAAATAATACACTTTCTACAGGATGTCCATGGTTAACGGTAAATACCGGAGATGAACTAATTCTTGAATCATATAATTTCAGTGTTTTATCATAGGACCCTGAGATAACTGTAGTTGGTGAAACGGGTGAAGTTGCTCCAGCTCTGACATAGTCCTACCAAAACAAAAACAAAATAATCGAGCTTATTTCGAAAACTATGTGATTTCAGGACATATGATGGAAGGGAAGGAAAGTAAACACTATTTAATGGGTTTAGCTGATAAATTGTATCACTTTACCTCATGATCAGTAAATTCAGTAATTTTAGTTTCAGTCGGAATATCCCAAATTTTAACAGTCTTATCATCAGAGAAACTTGTAATATGAGTCTGATCACTTGTAAAATAACATCTATGGACAGCACTAAAAGGATAAAAATTCATTTGTATAAAAAACATCTTCCTAAAGGAAAACCATAAAATTTTAACCAGAAGTGCCCTCTAACCTGGAATGACCTTTGAAAACTCTAAGTAATGATTTAGAATGTACATCAAACAATTTTACTAGTTTTTCATCTCCGCCAGCACACAGTAACTGACCATCAGAGCGAAACGTGCCGCCATAAGCATTTTCTTTAAATTTACTAAGATTTTTATGCACTAACTTTGTTACAGGATTGTATATCTGTACCTGAAAAAATAAAATACATGATTATTTTATAGCATATTAACATAGCAGGATTGCAACAGTGCTTCTTAAACTTTAGAATAAGGTGACTTCACAATGAGCAATACAAGATGTAGTTCCATTCATAACAATTCTCACACAACTTTCTCTTGCCTTATTCTTTCAGTTCTAAGTGACAAATTTCCAAAAAATATCCGAAGTGAACATTAACTGTGAACTTTATTTTTTTTTGTTCGTATCGTGCTCTTCGAATAAACCACTCGTACCTAAGGGTCCTCAAAACATCAAAATCTGACATGATCGCAATATATCTCTTCTTTGAGTAGTAGGGAATCACAGAACTAGATTATGTGACCTTTGTGCTTCATCATAAATCGCTCATATACATACTTGTGTGCATTCCTGATTCTTCCATAACGAATCGTAAAGTTTTCACTTGTTCAACAAGCCAAAGGACTTATCGACATTGAGAAAGACTTCGATACATACAGGCTTATTTTAGGTAAAATATCATCTATATGCATGTATATCAGACAGTTCTCAAAGCTAAATCACTTTTGCCTTGGAGACCTAACGATGGAAGATTGCAATGCTCAATATGTCATATAAAACATTTTCCTCAAAGTCCCTGAGTTTAAGAAGTGCTGTATTATATAAAGTATTCTAACGGTAAATATATTATAATTCACAGAGAATCTATTTTAATAACATATTGGTTTTAAAGCAACTTATTTTTATAAAAATCAATTTACCCTTGCGGAACTGGTGACGGCAAAATGATACGGTTCTACTGGAGAAAAATCAATGTAATTTATGGGCCCAAATTCTTTTAAGAGTACTGGAACCTATAAAAAATAAAAAGATAAATAATTCTGTATTTTAATCTTTTTTTTTTTACAGATCAGAATTGATTGACCTGCTATGAACGATATTGTTAATTGGAAAAACTTACACCCAGTTGTTTCCAGTAAATTACATCAGGTGTTACTTTCTCCGAAGGTTTAGCAAAGATTTTAGCATTGGTTTTTTTAAATAGAGACATGGCTGGTAAGTTTGTTTCCTCCTAAAAATATATCACTACTTAAACCACATTTCACTGAATTATTACAGAAAACGTAACCTTCCATATAAACCTTAACAAACGTGCAATAAGTTAGGTTATATTATGTGTTGTGATTGTGCGAAACTTACGATTCTCAAGTGAATTACTATTACTGTCGGAAGCAGTTCAGCGTTATTATTTCACAAAATGCACTTTCACTATCTCCACCAGATTCACTTAAGTTTTCTTTAGTATTATGTTTTCCTTTTCTCTTGCACATTACTTTGACAAAGAGTGTTATTAAAACTTCATTGTTATGTAAAGGTAATACAATGATTTCTTATAAAACCAACAGATGGCATTACCTGTAGTAAGAATGTGTACTTCTGGGTGGTACGAGTATCGTGATATGGTCAGTTGGGTACCTAAGTTCAATCATCTCCTGTTGGCATGTAAGTGAGTACATATTTTTTGCTTAATTTAGTAAATGTTAAGCACTTCTTTTTTACTTTTTTTGTAGATATAGGAAAATTGTCATTCTTTTCTTTCTTTTTTAATATTCAAATGTGTTTTTCTTTTTCTAATGATCTACTGCTGTTCAAGACAATGAAAAAAAAAATTAGTTAACTCTACGAGTATTCTGATAATTAGGTACAGTCAGTCATATGTTTAGATATTTAAAATATGAACCTGTTGAGCAGCCTCAATATATATATACATCTTAGTATTTTAAAGTAAATGAAATCATTTTTTCATTTCAGGCACTTAATAGATAACAGTATCTTCTGGAATATTTTCATATTTAAGATGTAACCTGATTAATAAACCAGCAATTACTTCATACTCGCAATTATTTTCCATTTTTTTATTCCTATAATCTATGAATTATTTTCTTGTTTTAATAGACTGTAACCAATAATTTGTTTAAGATTATTCGTTCTTATGTTAAGTTTTTGTACAATTGAATGAGACCGGTCAAGGTAAGCTGGAATGAATTTTCCATTAGTTAAACGTGGAGGGTAGGAAATTTTATTCATATTTTACCGTTCAGTGTGAGATCAGAAAGCATTGTTCAAAGAGTAACTAAACCGTAAATTCATTCCGTTACAAAATATCTTTTTATCATTTATGAAAAAAAGAAACATTATCTTACGTATCACCTCTATAGATCACATAAATGGCATTAATCTTGAATGGTTCAGTCATATCCTGCTTATTGTTCATTAAACTTATCTTGCTATTTATCGAAAAATAAACATTTTAGATCTCTTACACCTCATTTAATGAAGTTTACTACTTCAATCATTAAAATAGTAGTAATAAAAATAGAATTCTGTATCGTAACTAAATCATCATTAGCTTTTCTATTTTTTTTTTTTTTTTTTTTTACATATATTTTGAATTTTTGTTCTTACATGGCTCCAACTTTTACAAAATTAATTAACAATTGGCCGTAACACCAACCTTAATATATTATAGTTTTATACAGGAAAATATTTTCTTCTTAAATATGTTCTTTATTCTTTTCTTTTAGATGTTATCTTGTGAGGACCAATGGCGGTGACTAAATATTTTCTTATTAAAATTTAAAAACTTTGCAAATTTAAAATATTGAGGTTTAACGAATTTATAATAGATATAAAAGAAGATTGGATCTTCTTCTTTTTTTTTTGCAAATTAATTTATTATATAATGAGGGCAGATTTGATGGAGGCCTTGTGATAATCGCAACGAGTTACAGTAGTCCATTCAAACGTATCATAAGGGGAATGACTTGTCTCTTCTTCATTTGATGGAAACATTCGCACAGCACTTCACAACTTCTTTTTTTTTATAGCATTTCTTTTTTGGTTAAAATTTTGAATTTTACTGTGTCTATTCCAATATTGAAGAATGTTTTTACATTTAGCCATACACTTTTTTTTTGAGATCTCTTAAGAGTGATTCTTTATTAGTATTCTTATTATCTTGACCAAGTAAAAAAGAAAGTTGTTCTGTTGGATCAGTGCTAATCTTGATATTAAAGAATTATTTATTATATATACATTCACTTCACTTGCTGTTATACAGTTCTCACTCTTCTTTGACAGATTTCCTTCAAAGTTGAAATTTTCACTAACTTCTTGGTTACTTTTAAAATTGTATACGTGGAGCTTTTCCAGTATATACTGAGTGTTAGTTTAGAAAAATATGTTTAATTTCTCAACAGCTTTTCCAGTCCTGGTCAGTTTTGAAGGTAAAATGAAATATTCTGGAAAATTTTTTCAAATAAAAATTTAATATTAAACACTCACAACTTTCTGGTGCTGTAATTCTCAACAAATTGATGGAACATATTTTCTTAAAACTAGGAATTATAAATGGGTAGTTACCATATCTTTTTCTATGTGATACAATGTGCTTACAGAGGAAGCCTTAATATCTGGGCTTCCAATAAATTCCAAATTTTTTTTTTTTTTTTTTTGAAAAAATTGATTAAATAAAAGTGATAGATTTTTATGTTTGTAGTAGATTAGATTTTTATAAGGGATTATTGCACTGCAACCTAAAAGATCTGTTGTGCCGCCCGGAGCCTTCTCAGTGCACTGCCGGCCTCTGAGCAGTGTTTTCTAGCTGCAGACAACACGGACAGTGAGTTGCAGGAGCAGGCATGTGCAACTTAGCCAAGACCTCAAGCTAGGAAGCAAATATTACATCAAATCGCGGGCCGGATTATATATATATATATATATATATATAATAAAATTGAATGTGAACTGATATCCATCATTATTATTATTATTCAAGAAATGGGAGGGCGAAACCCTACGCTATCCAAAGCCTCCTTGGGCGCATATAGCTACCCCTAAAGAATAACAACTACTGGGTCTGGAACAAAAGTCCAGGCCCAGGTTTTACCCATCTAAGTTTTACCATTGACCGAACAAATCCGACCAAACCGATGTACTATGAAAAAGGTCATAGTTTAAGATCCTCTACCGATATACTATCTCGGCCGAAGGTCCTAAACCTAGTCTCCTCACAACCCAAACAATCCGTCATTAGAAGGATGGGTGTTACCTCCTCCGCCATACAAACTACAAAAGGGGTCAGGCATGAATCACATTGTATAGAGATGTCTCCTTAAACCACAATGCCCAGTGAGGAAGCCAACCAGATGCCCGAGAGAGGTCCGTGAAAGATACCGGACCCCGCTATTCAAAGCTCCGTTCGGATCCCCCAATGATCATCTTAGACTGCTGACAACCCACAGCCTGACAGACATATGCCAGAAGACACACCAACAGTAGGCTCGGGACGAATGAAAGGGAGAGAGACGCCTAATTTGGCAAACCTATCCACCTCCTCATTCCCAAAAATTCCCATGTGACCTGGAACCCAGACCAGAAGCACATCTTTCAGTGAAGAACATTCCAACACCAATCTGGAAGTAAAGACACATGAACTAAGCGCCTTCAACGCAGCTTGGCTGTCCGAGCAGATACAAAACACCCTTTGAATTAGGGTTACGCACCCTTTCATCGAAAATACAACAAAGAATTGCATATACCTCAGCTTGGAAAACGGTGACCCACTCACCAAAAGGCACCGCCAATTGGTCTTATACATAATAAAATTTATTATAAATAATGTACCTGGGTTTAAGTTTGGGTTATGGATCGACAAATAAATAATTAATAAATTATATTATTTTAAGAAAATTTTTTATTAATCTTTGTGAAATAATTAAAATACTAGTTAAAATATCTTTAAGTTTCTGAAGGCCATGTTTAGTAAGATTTGAAAATTGTTACAAGGGCCCCGGACAAAATCACATGTGCCCATAAGTTGCACATGCCTGCTGTAGTAGAGACTTCTAGGAAGCAGTTTGCTCTGGATTCGAAACCGGGACCTCCGCGTTTCTAGTCCAGCGTGCTAACACTGAGCTAATTCCTTCCTTATATTTGTAGTAAGAATATCAAGTTTAAAGAAAATCTATATAGTCATTTTTGAGTGAATCACGATAAACTTTAAAAATAAAATAAAAAAAATTCAGCAAAGTTACACATTTTGAAGAATTTGGACTAAACCTTTTATTTCACATCCTAACTATGTTGTGGATTTGAGAACTGAACTGTTATCAATAAAATTACAGATTTGAGAGAAGCAGAAAAGTACTGTTTCCAGTTAATTAATTTTAATTGAAATCATCTTGGTGGATATCTTTTGTATACTTAAACGAAATATCCAGTTTTAGTTTCCTACAATTTTCGTTTGTTAATTATGCTGTTCACTATCATACATATCCACACAGATATCTTTCTTTACAAACTATAAAACATCCCCACTTCCGGGGTAAACTTAAATTTGCTCTAATGCAGCCATGTACGTCTCAAGAGAAAAAAATACATAACAATTAATACTTTTTCCTCTTGTAATTTATTACTCTATTAAGCTAAATGCCGATGAGCGATATTTCACATTATTATATAACATCAATGACCTTATAAAGTTGACCTAAGTTTTAGTATTTTTTTTAAATTAATTTTTATTGTATTTAGCTTAATAGACAAAATTTTTTACCATTATTTCCTTGTTACATATACTTGTAATTATTTATAGCAATTATTGTGCTAAAATACAAACTATTATAAGGTTCAGAATTCAGTCACGTCTATTAAAAATAGGCTAAACAATTATTTGATTACTTTTCCTTAACGAAGTGCATTCTTTTTTTGAGAAATTTTCAAAATTGAGTTTCGAACGGAAATTAATGTTTCGAAGCATTGGTCATGAATAAAATGGTTTTAGTGAATTATGTTCGTGTTATGTTAATTATGAATTTTTCTGTCCTTGAACCTATAACACAAAAATAAAAACAGAACGCAGATTTTTGTTCTTGATATTGCGTGTAAAAAAATTGGTATTACCAGTAAAAATACTATACCAAGATTTTGTGAGTGATATCTCTAATCGCAACTATTTTACTGAGCAATTTTTGTTTTTCTTCTTATTTGTTCGAACAAAATTCTTTCTCAGTAACTTAGCAATGTACTGTATATAAATTGTATGGAATTTTCACTTAGTATTTTATTTCTTACTCCCATTAAGAAAATGTATTGCGTTTGTGTCAAATTTTTGAAATTACATTTCCACCGGAAAAACATCTTTTAATGTTTCCCGAGAAAGAAAAAAAAAAATTTTTTTTTACATAATTATCTGTGTATAAGTATATGAACAAAACTATTTAAAAAACGAAAAACCGCAGGAAGCTTAAACTTGGTATACCGTTTAGGTACTACCACTACACCGACGACACGAAGGTTTCGGGCAAAATCCATCAACCGTAATTGCTACTTTACTGATTTTTATTTTTATTTCCGTTTACCCGACAACGATTATCTTTAACTTCGTGTATACTATTTACACAAAAAATATGTATCTTTTTTATTTGAAACATTTTTCCAAAAAAAAAAATGAGGATGCTTTCAGTTCATTTAAATCTAAACTGCTCAAGCTTTATTGGTTTTAGACAGAGCGCGCTCCACGCAAGCCCGCTCAAGTAAAGGCAAGTAAGAGGAAGTATTGTAATCGTGTCAAATTTTCGATATTGAGTTTTCACCGGAAATATCCGTTTTGAAGTCCCCTGAGTCCAAAAAAGTGGTTTTTAGCAATGGTCTGTGTGTGTGTGTGTGTGTGTGTGTGTGGTGTTTTTTTTTTGGAGTTTATTTCTACATGCTCCATACAAATAAGTATATTACATGTATTTTATTTACAGACATATTTTAATATATTATCACAGTATCTGAACTTATAAAGCAAATTTTACTTGAGATGGCTGATAAAAAGAGTGCAAAGAAATATAATATTATTTAAATGTGCAGCCGTCAATTTCAAATAATCAAATAAACAGAAAAAGTTAATTATACTAAAAAAAAATAAAATGAAATAAAAAATTAATAAAGTATGAATATCTAATAATCAATTTGATCTAAAAATATAAAAATGCTTTTAAACATTTCAAACTTAAACAACAAATTTAAAATATCTTAACACGAATAAGTAACGGAAAAATTAAACGGCACTAAATAACGATAAATTAAAATAATTAAAATTAAAGTTAATAACTTAAAATTAGAGATTATCGAAAATCAATTTTGTTGACAAATTTGGTAAACTCTGAGAGATCCTTATTATCAATTAGCTGTTGGTTGTCCTGGACAGGCCAAACATCTCCATGAAGGATGATCTCTCTGATAAGGTCTGTTCGAAGATGATCTAATTTGGTGCAGTTATTTATGAGATGTTGAGTGGTTTGAGGCTCTGCTATTGCGCAATCACACATTGAGCTACTTAATATTTTGAATCTATGGAGATGATTTAAAATGTCCATGGCCGCTAATTATCTGTGTGAGTTACATCACACTTCTGCCTGTGTGTGTGTGTGTGTGTGTGTGTGTGTGTGTGCGTATGTGTATGTATGTATGTGTATGTGAACAGCTTAGCTCAAAAACGAAAACTCATAGAAAGTTCAAACTTGATATTCCGTTTAGGTATCACCATGGGATCTGATTGTACCATATGTGTCAAAATTCCTCAACCGGATGTACCTCTTTACTAGGTTTTTTTTTTTTTACTTTTTTGCGTTTTTCTCAAAAATGGCTCCGCCGATTTTCTTGAAACTCCTTACCTAAACTAAACATTCAAAGAACTACAACTTTTATTTGAAACATTTCTCTGGGAAAATTCATTTAAGGGCACTTTTAGGGAAGAGGTGGGGTTATGTTTTTCTCTAAAGGGCTATCATAGTTGATTATACAATTCTATCATCCAAAGAAAATTTAATTAGAAATAAATAGATGGCCAAAATTTCGAGTTTCAAAGAAATTATTGGACGAATTTCATTAAATTTGACACACAAACTATAAAATTTGTCAATTATAATTTTGAGAATTGGAGTAAGAGAAAGTTGTGTGAGTGTTTCACACCAGATTTTTTTCTAATAAACATTGTTAATTAAGTTGTATTTTCTTGGAGTAGAATCGAATAAAAAAGGGCCTCACTTCACTGTGACCTACAAAACGAGGTCTATTGTAGATCATTTATTGGATTTCAAGTCGTGTGAATGTTTCACACCAGATTTTAATGTTGAATACGCTTGGGGGGGGGGACGTATTTGGTAAAAAGCGAATGGTATAGGAGGGTGTTCTTCTCGAAAATTCTATTTCATTTAATATAAATTATGCTAGGATGATTAATTGCAATTGCTACGATTACTTGTCTGAATCATGAATGTTTGGTCCATGACCTACCAGATAAGCGATATTTTTTACGTATTTTTCACGTCTACGGCCTAACAGATTTACTTAATTGATATATTAATTAAACATATATATAAATCTTGTCAATTTTATTTTAATTATTTTTTCGAAAAAAATTGATTTTATGAGCACTGATGATGTTAGGCTCTTACCCTCTAAATAGCCATTTCCGATAATGTGCAGGATAACATTATAATATTGAGGACAATTAAACATCTAGTTAAAATTCCAGAATCGGAGAAAATTTTGGAGTTAGTAATCCGAGAATTGCCTTAATGGAGTGTCGTTTACGAGCTTGCACTAAACTTTTTTTTTTTAATTGAAATTTGATAACATAATAGCTTATCATTAAAAAAAAAGAAAAAAAAAGGATGCTATATTACTTTGATGAAACTAATTTATTTAACAATGTCTATTAAAATATACCAGTTCGTATTTGAATGTTTTGAATTGTTTTGTGCATAGTGAAATTTATAACCTGAGAATCTTCTCATCCAATTGTAATGGCAAACAAAGATAAAGAAGATGAAGAAGAAGAAAATATTGAATCCGTGAATGTACCATTATGGGAAGACATATATTACGAGGAAGATGGGGATGAAGAAGGGTATGAGTAATTTTTTTAAGGATCGTAATACTTTTTTATTTAAAAAAAAAAAGAACTATTTTAATTTCCTATCGTAACAGTTTTGAGAATAATGGAGAAGGCAAAAAAGATGGTTTACCAAGCCGACCTTGGGATACTCAATTACAATATATTCCTGGAAGAGGATTTTCACGTTATAGTGTTGCTTTGAAAAATTTAATCCCTATAAGAAGGAAAAAAATGTAAGTTTCTCATTTATATATATATATAACTATATATAAATATATATATATGAGTGTGGGCTTTGCGTGTGTGTTATGTACATATTATAGTTAGCAATAAGAGCCACAACAAAAACTAAATGATTTAAACAATTAGAGAAAGAATGATGATAAGGCATCATTTTTCAATTTTGTTTACAAATATATTTTTAGAAAAGAAAATAGATTAGGAGTTGACGAAGCAGGTTTGTGGTCATTTATTACATTGAAATGGCTAACGAAATTCATGCAATTAGCCTATAATAAGGGTCTAAAATTGGAAGATATTCCAAATCCATCACCGTACGATGCTTGTGAATATAATGTTCAAAGGTAAGCAATTTTTTTTTTTTTTTTTTAAATTATCATTCTTCCATTTTTAAGAGTAAAAAATGGCAACTAAAAAATTTATTGTTTTAAGGATTGAAACATTATGGCAGGAAGAAGTAGCACGAAAAGGTACACAGAGTGCTTCATTGGGTTATGTTACATGGCGTTTTATGAAAACTAGAATTATTGTAACATCTTTATTACTTTGTTTGCATACAATACTCGGATTTTTAAGTATAGTAAGTAGATAGTCAGTTAAAATGTATTAATAGTTTCATATTATAAACTTAGATTATAAAAACTTAATTGTGAGGTGCTGGATCGATTCCTCCGACTTGGTGGGTTCTTTGGATTTATAAAGTGTATTAATTGAGTAATGTACTATATACATGGAATTTATTAAATAACACTGTCTACGATATCTAATTTGCAATAATTGCACGTGACGCCGACGTGAACACATAGACATTACTTTGCATTTATTTAATGGATCTTATAGATCGAAGATCGATAAATAGCTTTAAAAGGCCAATCCGCTACCTAAAAGATCCTTGGGTCAGTGATAATATCTACTAGTCTGCAATGTTATAAAATATGTGAGTTTGTTATATGTGTTGCTAAGATACCAGCAGGGATACAGATATCCCCGATGAGCTGACCTAGTCCAGTTTCCTCCATAGGGATTTCTCTATAATTGTCACTATATGAATTTTTATCATAGGATTTGATTTTCAAGAAAATAAGATAAAGTGTTGGAAACTTCTCGCTTCTGAACAGAACTTTTTGGACATACTCTTAGGTCTGGTTAGAGAAAAAAAAAATCTGTTGTATACATAGTAAGGTGAAAAAACAAACTCAGAAACTTGTTTTTGTTTATGATTTACTTTTTCATATCCTGTAAGACGGTAAATGCAAAGGTTTTTATTTTACTTAAACAGGATACGTCATTTCCTCATGAGGCAATCATATTTGCAAGTTATGCCTCTCTTGAAAGTTATTCCGATGAAATTCAGAAGATGCCCACATGATTCAGAAAAAAATAATAACTCATTTTTCAACCCAATGTAATCAAACAAATTTGCATAGTGCTCCAGGAATTTCTTCCAATATTTGTTCAGGAAACTTTTTGTGGTAGTCCTTCTATATTTCCGATGACGCAATAAATGGAAATATTCTAGCTTTCCGATCTGAGAAAATCGAAAGTTAATTTGATTAATTATGCAATCTGTTATTTCAAAATATAATCGCAGATAGTGATTTTCATGTTCAGCTTTATCTGGACAATGACGTTTTGATCTGAATTGATGGGTTTCACTATTCTTATCTAGAGCACTGTTCCCAACTGATCGAAAACAATGTCCTCTACCATGTTGCAATAGAGATTTTGTATCATTTACTTTCTTGCTACACTAAAAATATCAAAATCTTCAGATTATACAAATATCAGTGTAGGAAAGGGAGTTTGAAAATATTTCCCTAAGAAATATTGTCTCAGATTCTTGCAGAAATGCTAGAATACCACGAGATAATTAGATTAAAAATTGTAATCTAACAATGCACCAAAGCTTTAACATAACAGGCTGTGCTGCCCGCACACAGCACGTCCTGACATCATAAAATATACAGTAGTATTCCTAACCATACGAAATACACTGGTAGTTTACACGTGAAGCCGTGCTGCTGTTAGAGCGCACGACCATCCCGGTTAGAGGGACTAGGTACGCTTAATAATTGTAAATATTTGTAACACATAAATGCAGGGCGTGCGGCCCACGACTAGCACATCCGTATTATCCGCCCTAGGAACAATTGTATAATGTTTCCGTCATGTAATGGCTTTCATTGCACATTCTGATAAGCTCTTTAAACATTTCTCATTAATCGCTGATACAGAATGTATTGAACTTTACACAGTCATTTATTATGTAGTTAATACTCTATGAGCTGCTCAATCAACTTTGTTCTCAAACCATTGCATTATTACAATATATTATTCATATTTCTGAATTCATTTTTTGTGAAAAACTGCAAAACCTATACTAGAAATATAAAATGTTCAAAGGAATGCAATTCTTAAGAATTTGAACCCATTCTCCAAACTACTCAATATTATCAAAATGTTAATCAGACAGAGGTTAAGTAACCCTCTTAGTTCAAGCTGATCGCAGACCACTTATCAATAGGCCTTATGTGTAGCCTGCAGAAATATTGAAAATTTGGGGAGGACATACCTATCTCTCATATAATCATACTTATAGAAACAAACGGGTGGCAGAACTGTGTGGAACGTCAACAACTTTGCACGAAGTTTTTAAACGAAACTCTGTCAATGGAGGAAAAATCTGAAACCTGTCAGAATTAAAAAGGAAACCTACATGGTATGATGGATAAAATCTGAAATAATTATCCATCATGTTGGATCATCAATCACATAATCAATGATGTTGGAAAAGGTCCTTTGTTGTAAATGATTTGTTTAAACAAATTTTGGGCATTGCACATTGATCATTGAAATCGCCTAATCATTTTATTAACAAAAGGATAAATATCTTATCACCTTGCCAATCAGAGCTTAAGAAACAATTAAAAATAAACACCTAACGGATAGAGATACTTCTTTCTGGAAAGATCTCTTAGATCAGTAATACAGCACAGTTGGAAAGATCCAGAATAGAGTTTCGTGTGATGATTAAAGAAGCCATGTAAATAATTTTAATATTCATATAAGGCTTATTCTACATTAATATTAAGGAAATAATGATTAAAAAAATAAAAAGAAATACTATCAGTTCACTGTTAAAATTGGCATTGTTAGAATATTGTACGAGTATACTTGAAGATAAGAACTATTAACAGTAATTAGATAGTAAAACCATTTTTTTTTTAAATAATAGTTTTATTATTATCATTGTTATATTTTGTATTTTTAAAGAAAGCTATTCTCGTAAAACTACAAAGCAATTTATTATGTAAAAATGTAGATGGATGTATAAATGCCAGTTATAACCAACTATATAGAAATAATTAGTACTCTAGGCCAGGATGAAGATTATCTAAAATACAATTATTGTGCTATACATAAAATAAGAGTAATTGTCAGATCAGAATGTGTAATAAAGCTATGCATTCATTTTAAAGGGACTGTATGCATTCAATATATTTTGTTCGTAGATTACAGAGCATATACGTATTACAGTATTTTATAAACAAGAGCTATATCTATCCGCGCGACTCACAATCAATAACATAAATAAAATTAATGATCTATATTATTACACTATATACTATTACACTGTAGGTGCCTTTAAAATTCGTTCATTCTTTTTATTTATGAATAACATTAGCTGTTATATCTGTTTCATTAAACGTCTGTTTTTTCCCGTTTCTTTTTACAAACTTCATAATTGGATTTAAATATTTTTAGTAAATTTTGTTTATTAATAATGTAACAGCCACGTTTTTATTGCTATATTAATTATTCTATTTTATTTAATTTATTTATTTCCTTCTTAAGGTGTCTATCACTTTATTTTCTATTTTGATTGATTCCAAGCTTAATTTTAATTTTAATATATTTATTTAGTATTCAATTACAAAAACAGAATGTATTATTCTGTTGTGTTCAGCTCTTTGCTAGGAGGTTCAAGGAGATGTAATCCTTAAAAGCAATAAATATATTCTTATTATTATATTTTGTATTTTTAGGCCTTTTTTATGCGTCACTTAATAAAATATGCTGAATCAGATAATTCCACATTTTGGGATGGCTTTAAATGGGTAATGTTGTTGACAGCAACTGAACTTCTTAAAGTTGTTAATTACAGTGTTTTATGGGCATTAAATTATCGGTAAGATTTTTTTCTATTATAGAATTATTAAAAGATAAATGTTAATAAAATAAAATTAAAAATTATTTAAACAAAGAGTAATAATATATATATTTGTTTCAGAACTGCAATACGTTTGCGTTCGGCTTGCCTTTATATGTTATATAGAAAACTACTTCGTGTTAATTCACTACAAAATAAAACTGTTGGGGAGGTAATGTACTTATGTATTTTTATATATGACTCATTCATTAATTTTCATTATTTCTCATTATTAGTCATCTTCTCTGATAAGATTTACGGCAAATTTTAATTTATTTCAATTAGAAACAAACAAAAAGAGCTCCTACTGCCTAGAAAGTCCGCTATATACAATAATCATTATTTTAAGAAGTCCTTTCTGATTTGGGGATCTGAGTATTTTATTCAATTTCTGAGGATGACAAAACAGAGGAATGTCAATTTCTAAACTCCCTTAAAGGGATTGCCAATTTTTTTTTTTTTGCATTTATTTTATCTCCTAGTAAATACTAGGCCTTAAAATTATCATGAATTACTGGAAATTTATTTTTTTATCTGCATAGGGTTTTTTTTTTTAATCATAGGATTTATTTTAGTTAAGATAAAAGCAAAGATGTAGGGAACTTCCCATGCCCAGCTTGTTTTTAGCGATTAGTTATCAAGGAGGAAAAAAAAAAAGTACATGAAACGTAAATTATTAAAGATTTTATCACAATATTTTCATCAAAACAATAATTATTAAATTTAGTCAAATGATTTTTTTTACTTTCCCACTATAAGAAAAGCTATTTCTTGCATTCGGGCAGAAATTTTCGTATTTGAATTGCGATTGGAAATGCATATTTTGATAATCCCTTTGGTTTCAGCAAAGTACTTTCTTCTATTATTGGAGGAAGTATTATGATGTCAAAATTTTAAAATTAAGTTTTCATGGAGTGTATATCCTTTAAAAAAAAACATTTCAAAAATATTTTGTTTATTTTTTTACCTTGGAAATTACCTGGCCAATATGCCGGCAATTGCATACAGTAATATGATATAACTCTAATTATATCTTAGAACCATTTGGTTATTTCGCATGAGTAATTCACACAAGATTTTTTTGTTTTGAAATTTATTTATCCTAACTGCCCTAACTAAACTTACATTTATATGATTAATTTTTATTTCAGATGGTAAATATGTTTGCTAATGACGGTCTGAGAGTATTTGAATTAGTTTTATTTGTACCAATGATTGTTGGAGGTCCAGTTAGCATGATGCTTGGCATTGCTTATGTACTTTGGCTTTTAGGGCCATGGCCACTTTTTGGCATATCTGCTATGTTTCTTTTCTATCCCATACAGGTAAACAAACTATGAAATAATTATTTAGTTTCTACTTAACAAAAAATATGTTAATATATGTATTAATTTTTTTTTTTTTTTATAGTATGGTTTATCCCGATTAGCGGCTTATTTAAAGAGGAGAGCATTTAGTATTACAGATACTAGAATTACACTAACATCAGAATTATTGAATAGCATAAAATTTATAAAGTTGTATTCTTGGAATAAAATTTTTAAAAATAAAATACAAGGTTAGCTGCTTTAAATAATAATAATAATAAATATTTCTTAACATTTTATCAATTTCTTAGAATATTTTATTAATTTCTTTTTCTTTTTTTTTATATTTTACTTTATGTTTAAAGATATTCGTAAAAAAGAATTAGTTTTTATAAGAAGAATTGGATATTGCCAGAGTTTGTCAACTTCTTTAGCTATGACTGCCCCGATTATCTCAGCCATCCTAACACTTCTTATCCACATTATTACTAGTGAAAATATTACAGCCTCTCAGGTATTGTTAGATACTAAATAAAGTATTTGTTTATTTTTTTTTTTTTTAATCATATAAACAAATTAATTTTGAATTTACATAATTACGTCTGTTAGAAAAACGTAGTAAAAAAAAGAAAAAAGGTGCGTAACATTCACACCCTTTTTTTGAGGAAAACTTAACCTCTCACACCCTCAAAAAAAAAAAACAAAAAAAAACCCTTCAATGAATTTTCTCAGAAAAAGTTTTAATACAAAAGTGATGGGTCTCTATGTGTATGATTATTGTACCAGTTTAATGAATCCTATCTCTGTTTTTGTGGAGAAAATTGCAGAAAACTGAAGAAATTTTACATTAAAGTCGCAATTGCGGCCAACTTATTTTTCGCGAATATCGTTATTTTTGGCAACATATTTAATTCCGATTGATATTATATGAATTGTAGAATTCTGTAATAAATTAAAATAGCACTTTAGAGGAAAACACTTATAATCCTATGCCCAAAAGAAATTTATTTCTAATATGCCCTAAGGAATCCAATCCAGAAGTTTGCCATTTAATTCTGTATAAAATTCAAAAATATGTAAATTGCCCATAGACCTAATAGTTGATAGATCCGTTTTGTTCGACACCAGCCAACCCCGTTGAGACCTTTGATCCAAAAAACATGGTTTTTGGATCTGGCAGCTATTATTTATATTTCTAGTGAAACACAATTTAGCAATTCTGATCAAACAAACACACACATTTCTAGTTTTGATTTAAGAATTTTGTTCTTGTAAACAATTCTTCCAGAGCCAAGTTTAAAAAAAAAAGGTAAAAATTAAAAGAGGACTAAGGTTTCTTCATTTAAAGAAAATATTCTGATTGCTGAAGATTTAATATAGTGAATTTTGCCAATCAATTTATTATTTGATAAATATAATATATTGAATATGTGGATGGGTCCTCCCTCAGTGCTGGATAACATCTGGTATTTTATCCGTCGTATCATGCATATACCTTTTATTTCTGACCGATTTCGGATTTTCATCTATCACCAAAGCAAATTCATCAAGTTCGTGTAGAGAGTTCACTTCAACGTAATGTTTCTGTTACACTCACACTTGTTGGTTTGTTGGTTGTATATAATTATGTATATTGGAATTATAAATACAGGAAGAAAATCAGTATGCATGCTATGACGGATAAAATACCAGATATCAAAGATACTTGTTCAATGTGTAACCATTAATAAAGATAAAAATCTGGTGTGAAACATTTCCACAACATTCTCTTACTCCAATTCTCAAAAATATAATTGACAAATTTTATAGTTAAGTTTACCAAATTTAATGAAATTCGTCGAATACTGAAAAAACTATTCAGTAAAAGCGCACATCCGGTTTACTAATTTTCTTGAAACTTGGAATTTTGGCAATCTATTTATTTCTGATTAATTTTGTTTAGATGATCAATTTTGTTTAGAATGGTATAATCAACTAGCTACAATTGTATGATAGCATTAGAGAAAAACATAACCACACCCCTCCCCTAAAAGTGTCCTTAACTGAATTTTCCCAGAGAAATGTTACAAATAAAGGTTGTACATCTTTGTAGGAGTAGTTTATATAAGAAGTTTCAAGAAAATCATCGGAGCTATTTTTGAAAAAATCGCGAAAAAGTGAAAAAAAAAAACATTTAGTACAATAGTAAAGTAAACGCACTTTCGGTTATCCGATTTTTTTCAAACTAGAGTGTAGAAGTTCACTTCGACACAATGTTTCTGTTACACTCACTTTTGTTGATTTGTTGATTGTGTCATACAATAAATGCAATCAACAAACCAACAAATGTGAGTGTAACAGAAACATTGTGTCGAAGTGAACTTCTACACGAACTTGGAGAATTTGCTCTGACGATGGATGAAAATCAGAAACCGGTCAGGAATAAAATGAATCGGTGAAATTGCCTAATTCAAGAACGGTGTTATTTTGTTGCCTAATTCATGTAATAGGGAAGAGAAAGAGGTTAATTAAGCATACCAAATACACTGCAAATAAACAAAATGTAATAGTTTTCTGATCATCGTATGTATATAAGTAAATAAGTTTTTTTTTTTTTAAATTAACATCTAAAGTTTACTACAGGACGACCAGAGTGGCAAGCAGAATTACACAGATAATTATTTTTGAAACATTATAGCGTTTATTGTTACATTCTATCAACAAACTGTCCATTTCGTGAATTAATGCAGTTTCACCGATTCGGCGTAACATTTATATAGTTTTTTAAATGTTAGTTGAGATGGTAGTATAGGTACTGTTTTTGAACAGAATGTTTTTGAAAAGAGTAACAACTCTTTTAATCCAACAAGTTCTTTAGAACAAGTTCAATTTCATGTTATTAATAGATTATTATTTTCTAATTTTAATTTCAAACACCACAAGTATGTTTTTTCAGGCATTTTCAATTGTAACACTTTACTTCAACTTATTGAGATATGTACTTATCTTCTCCAGGGATGCATTCAGGAGTATTATTGACTTCAACATTGTTCTACGTCGTTACAAGGTTATTTTAAAAAGGAAATAAATCCCACCTATTTTAGGATCTTTTTTTTAATATATAAATTTATATATGTATTTTGGAAAGCTCATCATTTAATAAACTTATACAATTTTATATACTTCATTTTGGGTTTGGTTATATACTTCACGCTTGGTTATTTTTAGATCAACATCATACTGATTATATTTTGCTACCGTCCCTGGTTTATATTTATTAATTTTTTTGTTGTTTCTTTTGTAATGTTTATCTGTCGTCTAAATTTGCATGATATTTTTATAAATTTATTAGGATAATATTCTGGACTATACTTATTGCAGGCATTTCCTCTAATGGCCCTTCTCTCAACCCAGTTGAGACTTGCATTCATTCACATCGAATATGGCTTGAGTAACATCATTGATTTAATTATTACTTGCAGCAGATTTAAGGTAGTTATTATAACGAATAACGTGAGTTTTTTTTTTGTTTTTTTTACAATTGAAAATAGTAAAAATAAACCCCAAACAATTGTATTTTAGAAGTTAGGGGATATAATTGGCATATATATCCTTAATTATATTAAATAAGGTATTTTTATTCAAAGTAATCTCTTTACGTTCTACATTTGCTAATACTCTTGGTTACACAATGAAGTGGCCTTGGTAGCGCAGCTCGATGTAGTAGTATTAACGCAACCGTCGTTGATCACTAATAAACACCCGAAATTGTGACAAATCGGGGTAGCTTGTGACGCTGGCCCGGTAATTCATATCGGGGTAGCTGACAAAAAATAAAAAGAAAAAAAAGGAGTCGTTTTTCAGTAAATCGCGAAATCAGAAACTGGCTTACATTACCTGTTGTTCTACAAACTGAATTAATTTAATTGCCCTGGGATTACATTAAAATAGTAATTTAAAAGGAAATCAAAATTTTCCCCCACAAAAAATAAAAGCGTAAGTGGATGAAGTGGGGATGGCCAGCTCGGCTAGTGGTGTGGGTATATGGAGCGACGAGTAGGGCTTGTGACGCTGGCTGAGGTAGTTGTTGAACCAGAGTGTTGCTCCATTCCTCACCTCGCGCAGACTGGCAGAGCCGTAGTGTACGTACTTATTTAATTGCAAGTGTCGGAGAGAGACTCTCTTTATTTTATCACTAAATTAAGCTAGATAGGTAATTCTTGTTTGTATTAAGTTAAGAATTTCTTTTATTTTATGTAAACGGAGTTGTTAGCTTCATTTTATTATATGTACTTTTTTACTAGAGCCGTTTATTGTTTCCCTTTCCCATCTCCTAGTCACTTCTTACAACAGGTGTCAGATATGGAGTTCTGTCCAGGGTCGCCGAAACTTTCTTGCATGCCCCATGGGGACGGCCGGCTCGTAAAGGTATATCTTGTTCCCCAATCCCAAACGTACGCATCTGCTTATTGGCTTGAAGGTATCAGTCCGTTCCTTCCTCGTCCGTGAGTCGGTTCCTCGGATCTTGCGGTAAGCCTCTTCTAGGCACCTCCTTACCGACAGCACAAATTCCTGTACAGTTAATTCCGGGAATTAACTGGCCGCTGCCACGCTGCAATCGAATGGTAGCTCGAGTTTCTTCCCGTGGATTAAGAAATAAGGGGTGAATCCGGTGGAGGAATGTGGCGTTGATCTATATGCCATAAGCACAAAGGGCACCCAACGGTCCCAATCCCTTCCACCCCGTCGAACCACGCACGCCAGGGAGTCTCCAAGGGTTCTGTGCAACCTCTCCACCATCCCATTGCCCTGAGGGTGATAGGCCGAGGTCTGAAGCTTTTTTAATGCCTAACATTT
This sequence comes from Triatoma infestans, assembly GCA_011037195.1. NCBI lineage: Eukaryota > Metazoa > Arthropoda > Insecta > Hemiptera > Reduviidae > Triatoma > Triatoma infestans. The sequence goes on from JAAEAF010000440.1 coordinate 37,784, forward strand.
TGCAGGCGGCCCGAAATAGACCGGATGTAAAATTGCGTCCCTGGTCTTTGAGGACTTGCTGCGGTTCTCCATGACGTAAAATCAATCCTTCAACGAACGCTCGCGCCGTCTCTTTTGCTGACTGGTCTTTTATCGGGATCACCTCCGCGAATCTTGAGAAGTAATCGATAAAAGTTAACAAATAATGGTTCCCCTCAGAGCTCAAGGGAAGGGGCCCTACTATATCGAGCGACACTAATTCAAATGGCCTGGAGGCCCTATAGTCTGGAGCAAGTGGAACTTGCAAACCCACCGGTGATTTCCGCTCTTGACATAGACGGCATGCTCTGACAAACTCTTTGATGTGTTTCTCCATTTGGGGCCAGTAAAACTTATTTTTAATTCTTTTTATGGTTCCCGCGGCTCCCGGATGTCCGGACCACGCCGTGCTATGGAATTGGCTTATTATGCGCTCTCGCCAATTTACGGGAACTAGCACCTTCCATCTAGCACGGTCCCTTTTGCCACCTGTCCAATACCAAAGGCCGCTTTCCCCTCTCTCGGCACGCCCCTCCTTGATCACTGCTTGGCACCATTCATCTCGCTCCTGCGCAACGGCTAAGTCTCTCCCATCAGGTGAGCCTTCCACTGCAGCCACTGCCCGGCTGAGAGCATCAGCATTGGAATCCTTCAAACTAGGCCAGTGCACCACAACGTACAAAACTCGGAGAGTCGCAGGGCCCAACGAGTTAACCTGGCGGATGGGTCCTTAAGGCGTAACATCCATCTTAAAGCTGCATGATCTGTAATAAGTGTAAACCATCGACCCAGTAGGTAGCAGCGGAACTGGGCTGTCGCCCACACGACCGCCAGCAACTCTCTCTCCATCGTGGAATAATTACGTTCAGCCTCGTTTAATTGCCGACTCCGTAGGCCACTGGCCTCTCACATCCATCGCGCATTTGTGATAATAGGGCCCCAAGAGCAACACTAGATGCATCGGTAGCTAAAATGAATGGATCTCCCGAATCGGGGTATATCAGCCTGATTCTGAACAAAGCGCGTTACGCAGGGAGTCGAATGCGATTGGCTGTAATTCTTCCCACTTAAACGAAGCGTCCTTCCGAAGCAAGGCGGTTAGAGGTTTGGCCATTGTAGAAAATCCTTGAATAAATCTGCGGTAATAACCGGCTAACCCTAAAAAGCTTTTCACGGCGTACAGCGTGTTTGGGACAGGGTAATTTTTAATAGCCCGAGTTTTCTCTGGATCGGGACACAGCCCATCCCATGACATCACATGGTCCAATATTTCACCTTGGGTGGAGCAAAATGGCATTTTTCTAAGTTTATCTTCAAATTTGCTTCTTCAAATTTCGCAAGAACATGGTCGAGTTGTCGATACTGTTCTTCCAGGGAGGAGCTGTAAATGATCACATCGTCGAGATAAATGTCTCCCTCTGAGTTAAGTTGGACCTTCAGAGAGCTGTCGACTTTATGTGAAGTTATGGAAGCCGCCAGAGGGAGGCTTCTGAGCAGCGCCCGCAGCCGAATCAGAGAAGCCCTTGCCACCGGTTAGGTGGTACAGAACCGAAGAGGGAAAAGCCAAGAGAGAAGAGGTTCACTGCAGAAGTCGCTGACTCTGAACAAGAGTGAAAGAAGACTGGTGGAACAAGAGCGATCGAAGAAAGAACTTTTCGTGAACAGTCAGGAGGCACCCGAGAACGCACACCATCCCCATCAAGAGATGGTCCTACCGGCCGGAGGCCAAAGTGGAGTTCAAGAGGAAGCTCCACTTTGAACAAATGGGGAGTGATGTAAGTGGATGGAGTGGGGATGGCCAGCTCGGCTAGTGGTATGGGTAAATGGAGCAGCGAGTAGGGTCTGAGATAGTTGTTGAACCAGAGTGTTGCTCCATTCCTCACCTCGCCCAAACTGGCAGAGCCGTACCGTACGTACTTATTTAATTGCAAGTGTCGGAGAGAGACTCTCTTTAGTTTATCACTAAATTAAGCTGGAATGGTAAATCTTATTTGTATTAAATAAGGAATTTCTTTTATTTTATGTAAACGGAGTTGTTTCCTTCATTTTATTATATGTATTTTTTTACTAGAGCCATATATTGTGTTTCCCTTTCCCATCTCCTAGCTCACTTCTTCCAAAAGCGACAATCTAAATGAATTAGTAGAATACCTCGTTTAGAAGATCGTGGATTCATTTTTGGATCAGGGTTTTTTTGTGCCAGTTTCGGATGTTTTTTAGTGAACATCTACGGTTATGTAAGTACTACATCGAGCTACGCTACCAAGGCCACTTTGCTTGCAGCCTTTCGAATGTAACCAAGAGTATTAGCAAATGTAGCTAGGTTGGTATTGATTTTGTTATTATTTCGTTTGTATGTTTATCTGTCGTCTGTTCATTTGAGCGGAGTGAATCATCTGAGATTTTTTTCATGTTAGCCTACTTTATTTTGTGATCATCTACCGGTTTCGGGTGTTCACGTATTTTCAAGATATGATGGTAAACAGTGTAAAATCATACGCTTCCACCAGGCAAAGTCTGCTTACACACCGTTTTAAGGAAAAGTGTTTGCCTGTTTGCATCTTATCAGGATGTGCCCTATTTAAATTTGGTTTAGCCATATGGTTGCTCGTTTTTAAAAGGCATTGTATTTGGATTCTTTAAAAATGGAAATATCAATAAAAAGAAATATTTTCGACTGAATATACGCTAACATATTGAAACAATATTGTTTTCATACTCTTGTATACCTACCAGCTTAATCTGCTAATAAAATATACAAGAGAGACAGCTTAGGAATACAGTACTATTTTCTAACTATACAGTACTATTTTCCTTGTTCACAACAAGATACACACGATAACTCTCCTTTCTTTTTTTTTATTCATAAATATATAAAAATAAGCATATGATAAAATGTATATTCAATTGTTGCTATCCAGTGATTGCCTGAATACCACACTGCGCCCTCCTTTACTTTCCATTCGACCCGAGTGGTTGTCGTCCTTCGTATCTAGACAGACTGCTTTTTTCTTCTTCTTTTGCTTTACACCAACCAGGGAGGCCGCCATTCCACCTACTAGCCTTGCACATGGTTAGACTCCCGTTGCCATTTAAACCATTGAGCTTTTCTTCCGCATGTTCGTTCCCGTTGACTTCATTTCTTTTTTCTTTGTCGTTAACATCACTGAGATTATACATACATACAATGCCTTTTAAGAAAGAGTAAAGCGTACGGCAACAGTACAAACGGCGCCAATTCACACTCCGTTGGATTACAAAACTTTTTTTTTTTTTAATGAAATATGAAATTGAAAGTTTTACTCACTTTCATCTGCTGTTATGCAGACGATTACATCACTGTCAAAACACAGTAAGAGAGCAGAGCAACAATAGGATCTTTTAGTTCGAAGTAGATTTCATTTTGCAGCTAATCTAATCTACTCCTATATAATAACTAGGTCTAGCTAACCGGAAGCAATCACTATTTTTCTCTCCTCACAATTTCGCTTTTGTCAGAGCGAAAAGTTAATCATCATTCCCGATTTCCTTCCCGAATCGGAAATAGTTAGTGACTTGTTTTCGATTTCTGAGAGCCACGATTACCTTCATAATCTCCTTTGGAAGATTGCCTCCCCCGCAGGCGTCTTGTGTAATTCTTGTTGAGGGCATGAATTTCAAGATGCATATTCTAAGAATGCACTTTTCTGTTACATATTATCAAATATATTTAAAAAAAAATAATAATAAACAATCACAGAATTTTGTAGATTTTTTTTTTTAAAGATACATTAAAAATTCAATATGGCAGACTCTTGTAGGAATTCCAAATTATTTGTTTTACTGCCCGTAGAAGATACCAGCTCAAACTCTTCTACCTAGTATTCCAATAAATTCTGCACTAGAAGTAGACCAGAAGAGAGGTACATTTGTGTTTAAAAAAAATGTTTTTAATTCTGCATGATTTATCTAAACAAAACCTTATTAAATAAAGAGTAGGTTTGAAAATTTAGAATTTAAAAAGATTATTTTGAATAAATATCATATTTAATAGAAAGGATGATTATATAACGTAAAGTATATCTTTCTCAGTGTGTTATTAATTTAGATAAATAGGAAGATATTTTTTGCATTTTACAAAAAAAGCCTTGAAATTTGTAATTTAATCGCATATGAAACATTTTTTAATTGGCATTAAACTACCAATTTTTTTTTTCTTATTTTTTAGTTCTGCATTTAAAAGAAGTAATGAAACTTATGTTGCTTTAACTAAAAATTGTATTTTTTGTAGAAAGTCTATTTCAAATTTTACTAAAAACTGTTTTTTTTTTTTTTTCATTGCAAGCGGCTTTGCACCATTTTTCGAGGTTATTCTTTTTATTCTTTAAATAACTATCTCCGCTCACTATGCTGTAAATAATGCTCCCAGAAACCATGTGCAATATATCTTTAAAATTTATTTTCCTATCAATTTTTATTAATCACCTTATAGCATCCAATAGACTCAAGCAATGTATATTTTATATTCCCGCTTAATTACTGACTGATTGGACTTCTTTTTTTTTTTGACGTTTTAATCCCTTATCAATTCAGGCCCTAATTAACTGCCATTTTTCTGACAATTCTGTGTAATGTGCATATTACTGCATTTGTTTTATTGTTTGTTCCTACACTGAAAGCTTTACAGTTTTACCTGATGCTTACAGTTTAGATGATAGGAATGGGAACATAGAAAGTACTAATGCTTGAAAGATGCAGCATTAACTGCTATTTTAATCATAGCAGTTTCTTATTATTAACAATTTGTGCATTTTTTTTTTTTTGGTCACTAATGATCTTTTCTTTTTTTTTAAAAAATGATCATGAAAGGAATTTGCATGCATTCAGGTATTAATTTTAGTTCAGGTGCAATTTAATCAGCCAACTTTTCTATCCAACTTTTTAAGTCCCTCAGCAATGCATGCGCTATTTACCTGAATTATAATTATAATTTTTTTTTAAATAAGTTTTTCTTCAAATATAATTAAAAAAGTATATTTTTGAAATATTTTTCTTTTTTACGCTAGTTTTTTATTTTTATTTTTCTATTTAGAAAGTTACATTAGATATACAGTTGTTGATATAATTTTTAGACTGTACTTTTGCTAAATGAGACATCAACATTTCTTTCACGTCCACTGGATAAATCTCAAGCCGTCTGCATAGCTAAAGGTTACTTTGCCCATTTTATCGACGGTACCTCTGTGAAAACATCAAATGAAAAAATTAAGTAGGTTTAGTTTAGCATATTAGGCTAAGTATTTATAGAAAAAAATTAATAAAGAGATTCATTTTAATTCAAACAACATTAAATTTATTACAAAATATGATGGTTAAAATGAAGACAAGCAGTTCTGTTTTATAATATGTATAAATCACTTTATTATACACTAAATTCTACTGTTATTTACAAAGAAATTGTACAAACTGGACGTTGGAAGAAAAAAAGACAACACAGCTCTCTCTCAGCCCACTACCAAAACTGGACACACTTTTGACTTCAGTAGAACTACAATAGTTGATAGAGAAAAGAATTCACAAAAAAGAAACTTTTTAGAAATGATGCACATCAATAGTAACGGGACATCTATCAATTTTAAAACAGATATTGCTGATCTCATTTCCATATATACGAATTTATTGAAATAATGACACCGCTTCTTTTCAAAAACACTGCTTAAGTATGTAATATAACCTATCATCAAATTATAACCTGCTGTGTTGTTCTAATCTAGTTGTGTTATCTTGAAAATGACCTGGCTCCCAGGTCGATAGCTCGATACTGTATAATAAAGTGTTTTATATATTATATATCAGGACTTCTTGTATCTAATTTTAACCATCATATTTTTTAAAAGTTTTAAAGTCCAATAAACAAAACAAAGTTATAGTATAAAATTTATTATTAAATTGATTTGAAATCTAGTTAATGTGATTAGAACAAGATATTCAGAAATGGATATTTGTGCTAAAATGTATTGTAATGAAATAAACAAAAAGTAATTATATCGACATAAAAGCGGATTTAATAGCATGCAAATTTTTTTCTATTTTTTTGTGGTAGCACATGATGTAGTTGAATATTCAGCATGAAAATGGCATGCTTAAGAAAATTTTAAATGCATGCATTTTAAAATGCAGCAACAAATAAAGTAGATTATTTGTTTTAATAGAAATATTTGTCGTAATTTTATGATCTAGTAACATAGACTCAACTTGCTCAAATGGTTTTAAGTACTTTATATCTTCAGAAATTCACCTCTGTCTGTATTGTCAAAAAGTAATTTCTCGCTAATAAAAACTATATATACATATATATATATATCATTTTAATTATTTTTCGCTTCCAAAGCTGAATGTGGTGTTCTCTTTGCATATTGCAACATAAGATCTGGAAAATAAACGGCATACCAAAAAAAAATCGCCATTCCAACAGAAAGTTGAAATGGGGATTGTTCAGCTGGAGACTTTTATCGACGTCCAGGAATACATCTGCCGAGTTCAGTTAAGATCAGGGACACCTCGAGAAGGGAGCAGTATTAACTAAATGCTGCGCTCGGACGTTCTGACGAATAAGAGGTGAAGCCTGCTATATGCACCCTGGGGTTGCCTAGATTGAAAGCGACGAGAACCCCTTGACTTGATTATTGTCTGTTATCTAAAATTTATTTTAGTTTTAAAGACGTTTAAGGTATCAAGTTTTTAAGCTGGCTTCAGATTGATCATTAGCCAGCGGTAGTAATGCTATTGATGACGATATAATACGCTCCACTTTAATTGGTAATATTCTTGCAGGTATTTGGTAGTAGACTGTTAGTGAATCAGGACTTGTACCTGGTAGATTCCCTATGAAAGGACACTTCAATTCAAATATTTATGACAAGAACGCCACACGTTGTGACTTTTTCCAAAGTCATGAATTTATCAGATGATCTAACCTTTATTTGAAGATAACTTTCCAGTGTATGCTCCACAATAATACCAAAGCTTCGCGTAGCATTGAAAAATGCAACTTATTACTCCATTCTTTTCGACAGTTAACTCTAAATTTTTTATTAACGGTTGAACATGTCTTGTCAGAGAGTATCAGTTTCCGCATAGAGTTATCAAAGCGATTTCATGTTTCGTTTAACCAACGCCTTGTTTTCTCACACAGTTCAGCATATAAACTGATGGTCCTGAGTTAATGGTCGAACATTAATGAAATTAATCTTATGTTCTCACGCGTTGGTCTAGTCTCTAGTGAATCCAGGGTTCGATTCCAGTGAGGGCAAAGTCAGTGTTGACCGATCATCGTGATAAAAAGTGGGCAGCTACAGTTAGTAGCGCCCTAGGTAGCGAAGGCCGGAATTAAACGGCGTGGGAACTGCGGCGTGCTTACCATACGCCCCCCTATTCAAATCGCAGTCTGGCAAACTTGACCCTTCATGGGCTGTTCCGCCATAGGGATTAATGTGGGTATGAAGTCGGAATAAATATGGCATGCAACTCCCTGCATGCAAGTTTTTTTTATTATATATGTAGTTGTGTTATAGTGTTAGTAATATTTTTGTAATACTAACTTATAAAGCAATTATAGTTGTTACATCATTTTACAGGAATGGAATTAAGAAAAAAAAAGATAAGAAACTAGCCTTAAGAGAAGATAAGAGTGAACAGTTAATCAAGACGTCTATGCAACAAACTTACCAAAATATACTGTTCGATATTAATTTCTACGCACCTAAAGTATGTTTATATCATTATTATGCTCATATTAATTGTATATCTATATTATTTTTATTTTTTAATCATACTTAGGAATATTTTCATTTATAGGGTTCTCTTGTAGGTATTTGTGGACCTGTTGGTTCAGGTAAAACTTCCCTTCTTCATGGTATTTTAGGACAGATCCGTATGACTGAAGGAAAACTATGCCGAGAAGGTTCATGTGCTTTGGTTTCTCAACAACCTTGGCTTATGAATGCTACGCTTAAAGAAAATATATTGTTTGGTGAAAAATTTAATGCTAAAAGGTGAATATAAAATAAAATATGGATATCAAAGTTCCTAGATGAGGGTCATATTTTAAATATATGTTCTTGTTTGTAAAATGGAAGAGAATAATCACTTTGTGCTTAGACCGGCCATTACAAATAAACTTTCTTTGGAAACCTGTCTTTGAAATCAAGAAGCATCTGAGAAATTTTCCAGTCCATCCATGTACTGACGCGGTCTCAACTCGAAAACTTGAAGTGTTGTTCATGAGAATGGCCGCGGAAGCCTAAAAGATCCTACAGACTGTAAAATGTTCTATTCTATTTAGTTATCAATAGGGAGGGGATTAGCTCAGTGGTTAGCGCAGCGCACTGGGCTCCCACGCGGAGGTCTCGGGTTCGAGTCCAGCTGTGCCCTTAGATTTTCTCTGCCTAGGAGCCTCAACAGCTCACTGTCCGGTAATGACAGTGTTGTCGGAAACGAGAGAACTCTGTCTGGAGGCCGGTAGTGCACTGAGATGTTGATACGCCTTAATTTTTAAAAGTAGTGATTTCGACGTGAAGATTTCTATTGATATTTGACAACTGAATCCTACATGCATGGGCCTATTATTTTTACTAACAGTAGTTTTGGAAAATTGGTTTTATGATGATTTGATGGAGGGGAAATTGAATTCACTGTGAATTGAATTTAATAAATAAAATAATAATTTTTTACTTTCGCTTACTCTTAGTAAGAGAAAGTATTGTAATCGTTTCAAATTTTCGATATCGAGTTTTCATCAGAAATACATGTTTTTAGGTCCCCTGAGTCCAAAAAAGTGGTTTTTAGAACATGGTCTGCGTATTTGTGAACAGTGTAGCTCAAAAACGAAAAATCGCAGAAAGTTCAAACTTGATATTCCGTTTAGATATACTCATGGAATCCGACAGTATGTTATCTGTAAAAATTCCTCAACCGGAAGTATCACTTTACTAAATGTTTTTTCTTCACTTTTTTGCAATTTTCTCGAAAAATGGCTCCAACGATTTTCTCTAAACTTGATACAAGAGCTACAACTTTTATTTGGAACATTTCTCCGGTAAAATTCATTTAAGGGCACTTTTGGGGAAAGGTTGGGGTAGGTTTACTACATAATTCTATCATCTAAACAGTATTAATTAGAATTAAATATGTTTTTGAAATTTCGAGTTTGAAGAAATTCAGATAACCAGAGGTGCGTTTTTTTACTAGTAAGTATTTTTCAGTTTTCTGCTATTTTCTCTAAAACGGCTGCAACGATTTTCTTTAAACTAACTATGTGAACTACTCATCTAAGGAGCTAGAACTTTTATTTGAAACATTTCTCTGGGTAAAGTCATTTAAAGGGACTTTTGGAGGAGTTGTGGGTTATGTTTTCCTCTAAAGTGCTATCTTAGTTTATTGTACAGTTCTACCATCTATACATAATTAATTAGAAATAAATAGCCAAAATTTTGAATTTCAAGAAAATTAGTAAACCGGAAGTGCGTTTTTACTAAACAATTTTGTTTTCTATTTTCTTCATAAAAACATCGACGAATTTTATTAAACTTGTAAACTAACAATAAAATTTGTCAATTACAGTTTTGAAACTGAAGTAGGAGAAAGTTGTGTGAGTGTTTCACAGTAGATTTTTGTTTCTTTATTAACAAAGCATAATAAGCTAATACATATGTTAAAAACCATAAAATAAATAAATAGAAATGTAATGACCTCTCTTATGGCCAGACAGTTTGAATTAACTAAATAAACTGTAAACTAATTCAAGAAAACTTAATACGATTTGTATACTGGTTTTTTTTTTTTCCTGTTTATTAAATCTTCTATTGTGAATTTTTAATTTTAAAATTTAGGTATTTCGCTGTACTGCAGTGTTGTGCTCTCAAAGATGATATTGACCTGTTACCTGGAGCTGATGAAACTGAAATTGGGGAAAGAGGAATTAACCTTTCTGGTGGGCAAAAACAAAGAGTTGCTTTGGCTAGAGCTGTCTACTCAAACAGGTACTTTTATCATTATATAATTTTCTATTCCATTAATTTTTATTTGTATCACTAAATCAATATCTTGTAATTTAGGGATATATATTTGTTGGATGATCCACTGAGCGCTGTTGATCCTCAAGTGGGTAATCATATTTTTGAAAATTGTATTCTCGGAGCTCTTAAGAATAAGACAGTATTATTTGTCACTCACCAAACACAAGTAAGTTTTATCATAACCGCTAATAAGATGTACTTTCAGTTTTTAAGACAATTTTTTATTTCTAAAATCCTTCTGTTTACAGTATTTGCGATATTGTAGTGATATAGTTTTGATGAAAGAAGGAAGAATTATTGAAAGAGGTTCTCATGAAGATTTAATGTTAAAAAATGGGGAATATAAGATAATGATAGAAAACTGTGAAAAACCAAATAATATGTAAGTAAATATTATCTAATTGAAAATATTATGAAAAATCATTAAAATTTAGATTTTCATCTGATTATTTTCATTTTTAGTAAGGATAGCCGTAAGGAACAGCAGACATTGGACGCAAATTCTCTTGAATATATCGACAAGATTCTTGATAATAAAGAAGGTATTTTGAAGATATTTTTCCCTTCAGTAATTGTGTGTGCTTAATTATTTTTAAGTTTATTGTATGTCTTATTATTTTATTATTTTTTCTAGCGGGTGAAATCGGTAAACATTTAACGACCAATGAAATTATTGAACAAGGATCAGTGAAATTAACAACATTTTTAAGTTATATAAGAGCATCTGGTGGTGTGATAATTTTTAGTTGCACCGTTTTTGCAATGTTTTTAAATGTGGGCTCTTCAGCATTCAGCTCTTGGTGGCTTGCTCATTGGATAAAAACTGGAATTGGAGATGGAATAACTAGTAGAGTAAAAGTTAGTAAAATGAAGTAATTTCGTATGTTCTTCAGTCGGGCAGAAGTTATAAGGAGCTTATTTTAATATATTAATTCATATTATCCATATTCATATTAATTCAAGCGATCCTTTGCTTGAACGGAGTCCTCTGGAGCAAGGGCATATCATTGGATCCGAAGATACTCATTTTGCGGGTGATAGTGGAAAGCATTCTCACGTACGTTGGGGAGATCTGGACACTTACCGAACGTCTCAGACAACGGATAAATGCAATTGAGATAGACGGTCTGAGACGCAGTATGAGGATCTCTCTTCTCCATAAGAGAAGGAATATAGATACCCGTGCGGATATGGAAGCACAGGAGACTGCAATTGACCGACTAGAAATGCGGTCTCTACAGTGGTACGGCCATGTCCAGCGAATGGGGGAGGAAAGGTGGCCAAAGAAAGTGTTTTTGTGGTCCCCTCATGGAAGAAAAAAAAGAGGGCGACCTAGAATGACATGGAAAGGACGCATGGTTCGAGCAATGGATGCTGCTGCCTGACGGAGGAGGATTGGGAAAACCGCCTCACGTCTTTGGGGGTCAAGGGTAACCACGGAAACCGTGGAAATAAAAAAAAAAAATTCATATTACTAACTAAAATCTTGGGCTGAGAACGGCATCTGGATCTTAAGACTTAGAAGTTCTTACCAATTACCGGGGTGTCTGGTAATAGATTGTATTAGAAGGGTTATGGAGGAAGGTCGATTTGTGTTTTCTTCTAAACGATCGTTTAAATAAATTATTCGATTTAGCAATCTATATCATAAAGAGAACTACCAACATTGCTTCGTTCCGCGTTTGAGGAAAATTGAATAAGCAGAACCGTGACTAGTAAATGATTTTTTTAGTTTTTAGCAAATTTCGGGAAAAAACTTCAATTTATCTTTAATCTTGCTATAGTACATGTATATTTAAATAGGTTAGAGGGAGAGACTTAATTGAAACATTTTCACACAAAAAAAAATTATATTAAAAATTCTGCTGGAGCTGCGACATTAGACAATCTCTCAGACCAGTTCAGTATATTGTGTTCAGCTTCAATCCGTATGTGGTTCTATGTGGCAATAATTAACCATTCAGTAGAGACTACAACTTTATAAATAATAATTTTTCAACTAGAATTTGGAAAATTATGGAAAGAGGAAATTATTTGTGTATTTAACCAACCAGATTTTATGTGTGTGTTTTTTGTTTTATTCATACAGACAGACAAACAAAAAAATGCTATGACTAAAAGAATTACATTAGTTGAGGAACATTCAATGCCTTTATAATTCTAGGTAATGTGAATCATAAATGATAATTTTGTATTAATTTCTTCTTTTTATTTTTAAGAATGATACAAACATAACAGATAGCAACGCTTTTGTGGAAAACAATTTGAGCAGCAACCCAGATTTCCAGTGGTATCAGTTAGTGTATGGTATAACCATTGTTTCAATAGTAATTACTGCTTTCTTGCGTGGCTATGTATTTACACAAGTATGTTATTTAAAAAAAAAAATTACGAATTTAACCCTCTTAATAAACGCTATTGAGATTTCCATAAACTCTTTCAGGTAACTGTAAAAGCTGCAACTAATATACATAATTATCTTTTGGATAAACTATTAAAGACGAAAATGATATTTTTTGAGAGGACTCCAATTGGTAGACTACAAAATTTATTCTGCAAGGATATGGATGAAAGTTAGTTTTATGTATTTTGATTTAATCAATAAGTTTAAATTTAAGTACTTAACATAGGTACTATATAATATTATATTTTTCATTTTATTTTTAGTTGATTCAAGAATTAGAGCTAGCTTAGAAACTTTAATCCAGGGAATTTGGCATGTTTCCTTTTCATTACTCTTTATATGTTTGGCTTTTCCACTTTTTATGATTCCTTTGATAATTATTGCCTTTGTGTTTTATATAATTTATAGGACATTTAGGTTTGTATATATTTGTTTTTATTGCTGTAATTTATATTGGGATTATTGTTTTTATATGATTGCTCTTCTCTATGACTATAGAATTGGAATTAGAGATTTAAAAAGACTGGATAATACAACAAGATCTCCAGTATTTAGTAACATCACATGCACCATTAATGGATTGAACACGATTCATGCATTTGGAAAGGAGAGTGCCTTCCTTAGAAAGTAAGTATTTAATAAAACAAGCAAAATGTTACTGTTGTTTATGTTGGTAAATACCTATTCAATATTTACCCATTATCAACTGCACATATTCTTTTCTCAATGTTTTGAGCAATTTGCATTTTCACAAATCTCTCTGACTACTGTAAGAGGCATTTTGCTTTCACGTCTTCTTAAGTCGAAATTAAGTTTTCGACCCGGAGTTAAGAGTTTTCCTAACTACTAAAAACTAGTATTTTTAATGAACTGTGTTTGTTTATGAAGTGGTGATATTCAGTCGGTACATATCTGTATGCCCGTACCATTGTTAAAAGTTAAAAGTTAGTGTTTTTAATAATTTATCGTTGTTCAGACAGAGATTTAGAATATAAAAAGACATACCAATCAGCATTTTAAGAGTCAAAAGAATTTTAACGCTACTGAAGCAGAAAGGGAGCTTGACTGTATGGATAATGAATAAATGAATGAATAAAAATATAAATATATGTAATTGTGATGGTTGTTTAACCAGAGTGTTGATGGTTTAAATTGGAATGAATTTTACTGAATATTTATATATATATTTTTACTTACACATATACTTAATTTACAATGACTAGATAACTTATATATAGCAAATTAATAGGGACGTGTTCGCGAGCGGGTAAAACCAGTATACGATGATAACTCTCTTGATTATAACTATGTTTCTGACTCGTCCGCTACTCCTTATATAAGAGGGACACACACAATGACAAGCCGTGTATTTGATTGTCCTTCGTGTTGTGTTGTAAGGGATTTTCCCTCAGCAGGTATGACAACGTCTCACTTATTGTCTTCTGTATCTGGCAACGTTGTCTGCATTGTATCTAATGGGTTGGGGTAAACTGTTGACACCAATTGGTAAATTCCTTGCTCTCCTTCTTGATGTTTTCAGATCCATCACATAATTCAATTAAAAAATAATTATATTTTTTTGTTTTGTTTAGGAGTTCCTCAATGCTGAGGTTTTCCTCAACCAAATATTTTTTTTAATTCAAGCCTTCAACTGGATCTGTTCCCCTTCTCTCAGTCCATAACCGAGGAGGCTTTCTCAAACGCCATCTATTCACTTCTCCCTGGGTCTTCCCTTGTTCTTCTTCCCTCGGCTTCTCAGTCTAGGATCTCTTTGGCCAATCTTCCATCTTCCATTATTTTTATGTGGCCGTACTCTCCAAGTCTCTTTTCCTCCACCTTCTGCAGCAAATTTTTTAAAACGTTCACTTTCTTTTCTTTCTTTCGTTTCTTATTCTTTCAAGCCTTTATATTCGTGCTGTCTTTCTCCAGTAATCCCTCTCGGTGGCTAGAAGCTTTTTCCTTAAAACCTGCAGGAGTATACTGTATGTAGTAGTATACTTCTTAGTACCAGGCTACTATAAATTATCTTTTTGGTACCATTTAGAATATTGCCGCTCCAAATATGGGGTTTAGTATGCCGATTGCTTTTTTGCGCTTACATTCCTTGGCAACACGTCATTTTTACTTGAATCATCCTTATTGATGACAGAACCCAAGTATTTGAATTGCTCAACCGTTGGGATTTTTATGTCTTCTATAGTAAGGTCTTCCCCGCTTGTTGTCGACATTACTCAGTTTTTGCTATATTTATCTTTATTCCCATTTTTTATATTACTTTGCGTATAGTATATTCCATGTCCTTCCGAACTTGGACTATTATCACTTGGTCATCTGCAAACAGCAGATTTAATTATATTGATTAACTGATTTGAATCTTGAACTATTACGTTGTAATTTAATTTAGAAATGAGGGAAAGGATTAGCTCAGTTATAGTGCCTGGACTAGCAACGTGGAGATCCAGCGTTCGAGTGCAGCTATGCTGCCGTTAAATTTTCTCTTTCAAGGAGCCTCTTACAGCTCACAATCCGGTGATGGGCAGTGTTGACTGTAGCGAGAAAACACTGTTCGGAGGCTGGGAGAGTGCACTGAGAAGGCTCCGGGCGCAAATGGCCATAGATGTTGACGCGCCTTAAATTAAAAAAAAAAAATTTTATTTTCCAGCTCAATGAATAAATTTAATATAAATCAGCTATTTACATTATATGAAAGACACTTACTCGATGGTAAAAATAAAGTGTACATAAAAACAAAATGTTTCTGAAACAAAACCCTACCAAAGAACTAGACAATATAAATATTTTAACAAGCAGTTTCACATCTTAACAACAAAGAGCAGTGTTATTATTAGTGAACGTTTGTTTATTTTCTCTTACTTCTGTAGGAAGTATTGCGATATTGAAATTAGGTTCTCCTCCTGTGTAAAAGAAAAAATGAATTGGGTTGTGTGAACGTGAATCACGGGTTCAAACTTGATATTCTATGTAGTTTTCACTAGAGATTTTATTAAAATTCATTGAACGGAAGATGCGAAAGTTACTATTTTTTCCCCCCCATCCAAAATATTTCTATTATGGCCCATTTTAAGTATTTCTTTTAAATCTGCTAAATTAACTTCAATAATAAGAAATCTGTCACTTTTTTGAAACATTTTCACTGAAAATTGATTTTGCGTGTTCTTAGGAAACTGAACCCTCGGCTTACTTCTCAACTGTATTCCTTGTTATGTACGGTTCCACTAATGATGTATAACATTAATAATAAATATGATATTGAATATGTAGTTGGGTTAGCAATGCTGGATAATATCTACGATTTAACCGTCGTAACATGCTTAATTTTGTTGGCTCCGACCAATTTCCGATACTCATCCATCGTCATAGTAAAGCTGTCAATATTTTCATAGAGAGTTGACTTCGACTTTAGATTTCTGTCACGCATTACACTGGTAGATTCAACCAATGTGATTAGAGGTTTGACTGGAATCAACCAGTGTGGTGCGTGACAGAAACATCATAGATGTAAATATATATAATATTAATAATAAGAAGGTGTAAAGAAAGTGGCTATGAAGCCCAATTAACTGCAACCTAAAAGATCTGTTGTAGCTCCCATAAGTATCAGCGTTTCTAAATAAAATGTCGTTCCTCAAGTGTACATTGTGTTGTAAGTCTGAATGAGTTATAATGTTGGTGAGATAGATTTTGCCAATGGTTCGCTAAACCCAATAGGTTAAGGACAATTACCTTCAGGTGTGTATTGTTGAGGGCGTTAGGTTAAGACTTTTGCAGGGGTGCCATGATTCCTGAAAAAGTGGCTAATCCATTTCCCCTAAAGAGGTAACTGCATAATTAGTAAAAATGCCAATGTTAGAATTATGAGAATTACAATAAGAGTAATATGTGTGAGTGTTTCACATCTGTTTTCGCACTTTTCTCGGAAAAGGCTCACCATTTTCTTCAAACTTCGCTATTACTTTTGTTTTGTAAATTTTTCTGAGAAAATTGATTAAGAGCTTCTGGAGAGGTTTAGCGTTAAGCATCTTTCTAAAGAGTCATTCCATATATTCTATCAACTATTTAATATTAGTAGATTTAATTATATTAATTAAATTCCAAGTTTAAAAAACAAAACGAAAACTTAGAAATCGAAAAAAGTATTATAAAGTGTCTGCTGAAGTTTCTGAGAGATGTTTTTTTTATTTTAAGAAATGGCAAGCTTGAATATTTTGCTATTAATAAACAATATTTAATTTGACAGGTTTATTTCATCATTTGATTTAAATTCTACTTGTTTCTATATGTGTCAAGTGGCCAGCAGGTGGCTGGCTCTGCGTATCGACTGCCTTGCAGGTATTTGGAACATTAAAAATACTCATATTTTCTGAATTCAATCTAAAGTATATATAGTTTCAAAAGTTTTAAATATTTTTGTTAAAATTTGTTTCAGTTTTTATAATGTTTATTACCTCTTTATTGATAATATTTACAAGAGGAACTGTACCTCCATCATTAGCTGGTCTAGCCATAGCTTATGCAGCTTCTCTCAGTGGTCTCTTTCAATTTACACTCAGAATGCTTGTAGAAAATGAAGTACGCTTTCTATCTGTTGAAAGAGTCAACTCTTATATGCAGGTATTTGATGTTTTCACCAAACTCATTATATTTTCATATCATAGCTTAAAACCTGATTATTGTCAAATATATTGTCACTAATTGAGTGATAGTACTGGACTCTTTATGTCCAGGTTTCTTTTAAAAATTAAAGCAAATTTGTCAGAATTTTGTGCGAATTGCAATGTGAACATTTTACCAGCACAGCAAATATTATAT
This sequence comes from Triatoma infestans, assembly GCA_011037195.1. NCBI lineage: Eukaryota > Metazoa > Arthropoda > Insecta > Hemiptera > Reduviidae > Triatoma > Triatoma infestans. The sequence goes on from JAAEAF010000440.1 coordinate 55,091, forward strand.
ACAAATTCCACGCCTCACAGTTTCTAGAGATTTTTGTATTACCATAATTTCGCTTCTTGTAAACAGTTTTATCTTTTTTTATATTTCTTTTATGTTATAAAGTTATTTTTTCATTTATCATGGAATCATTGTTGAAGCATCCTATTTTTTAATGGTGATAAACATAAACACAAAATGTTTCAGATTTTAGAACAAGAAGGTGGACATGGACCAAAAGGTATTCCACCAGATGCTTGGCCAGAAACTGGTACTATAAGATTTAGAAATGTGAAATTAAGATATCGGCCAGGATTACCTTTTGCACTCAATGGTGTTACATTCAATATTGGACCAGCGGAAAAAATTGGTAATAAATATTTATTTTATTTATATGTATATAATAGTTTATTTATACGTTGCACAAATTAAAGAGAGTTCAATGCGTGCTTGCTTGTTTGTTTTATTCGGTTAAATTAATGTTGATGATCATAATTTTTTTTTTTTTTAACATTTGTGCAATTTTGAATTCAACTAATATTTTAAATTCTTTTTATTTTAATAACTAAATTTGCATTAACGCAGGTATTGTAGGACGTACTGGTGCAGGGAAGAGCTCCCTAATTACTGCATTATTTCGCCTTGTCGAGTTAACTGAAGGGAGTATTGTGATTGATGGACTTGATATTTGCACATTAAATTTAGAAGTTTTACGTAGTCGTATGTCAATAATCCCGCAAGATCCTGTACTTTTTTCAGGCACTATCAGGTTAGTCATGTTTAAATAAGTTTCTTTTTAGCCCTGAAGTTGAAACATATAACAGTAAGAATTAATAACTTTTAGATATCAATAATTTGCAAAATTTGGAAGCTCACGATTGTTAAATTTTTCAAAATTATTTCTACTTTTCAATTTTTACTTTTATTGGCACTTCCAAAATTCATCTTGCCTCCAAAGTTTTGTAACCAGCAAGTCTCATTGCCTTTCCGCCTCATTATTTCTTGCTAGTTTCTCAGGGCGATCCATTTCTCATCTTTCTGGTATTCATCTAAGGCGTCCCTAAACCATGCTAATTTCCTTTTTCCAATCTTTTTGTCCATTGTTTGCTTAAGGCTCATGCTTTCTTTATATCCACATTGCCCGTGTTGTCCATCCTAGTTTTTTTTTCAAGCATCTTTTCCATTATTGCATCTCTGCTAACTTCACTATCACATAGACTCTTTGAAGTGTGCCCCTGTTTCAGCTTCATGAGCAACCTACCTTCAGAGATTAAATAAAAAAAATTTTTTTTAATTTATTTTATTCGGACAAAGTCTTACCCTCAGCAACCGCAGGATTTAACTGTGCTTTGCGGGCTTGTTCAATTCTTCTTTTTACCTTTTCTTTATAACTTCCGCTTCCATGTCAAAGCCAACATGTCCAAATTTCTTTTATATTTTCAACTTATTTTCCTTATATTACTTGCTGAACTTTTCAGGTTTCCTACACCCTTTTATGTTCCTAAGCGTTTTCCTTTGGCAAAGTTGTTATCTATTAAATCTTCCAGCATTTATGTTACGACCTTTGTAGCAGGGTCATATTTTCCGCAGAGGTTGAGCTGGCCCAAAACTCCTGAAGGATCAAGTTCCTCTAATTTCGGATAGGGTTCCCCTAATTTGGCACTTCATTTCGGTTATGAGGTCCTTCTTCACAGAGATGCTTAGACGTAGTAATTCAACTATATATTAATAGTAAACATTTTCAACAGGTCAAATTTAGATCCACTCGGAGTTCATAGTGATGACCAAATTTGGCTTGCACTAGAAAAAACAAGGCTAAAAGAAAGAATTTCTTTAGAAGATAATAAATTAGAAACAGTGGTTAATTTTAATGCTGATACCTTATCAACTGGAGAAAGACAATTATTATGTCTTGCTAGAGCTCTTCTTAAAAATACAAAAGTAAATATTCTGACCTTTTCAAACCTCCTTTATAAACCTCCTATCTGTGATCAATTTTTTTTTTTTTGTTTTTTAAATTTATAATTTGCTATAATTTTTATGTAGGTATTAATATTGGATGAGGCAACGGCGGGTTTAGACATGAATACAGAAAAAATTGTACATAAAACAGTATTTGAAGAATTAAAAAATACCACTACTCTGATAATAGCCCATCGTCTTGTTACTGTCAGCTCTTGTGATCGTATCCTAGTCATTGACAATGCACAGGTAATAAAGTTTAATTTAAAAAGTGGAAGATTAAATGAAATCGACGATTTTTTTTTACTTTCTTTTTCCCTTGCGATCGTGCCAGATTTTAGAAATGTGAGTTTTCAACGGAAATATATGTTTTGGGTCCAGTGAATGCGAAAAAAATGTGTTTTAGCTAATGTTCTGTATGTATGTATATGTACGATAACAGAATATCTCAAAAAACGAAAAGACAGGCAGGATGGTCAAACTTGGTACACCGTTTAGGTACTACCAAACCGCATCAGACACGATGTAGAACTTTACAGAACGGTTTTTTTTTTTGTTTTTCGTGATTTTCTTGAAAACGGCTTCAAATAATTTCTTCAAACTTCATATATTATCTACACACACACACAAATACCTATCACCATTTAAAACATATTCCCGAAAAAATTGATATTTTAACGGGTTCTGGGCGAACAAAGTAGCGTTATGCTTAAAGGACCACTTTGTATAAACATAATATGGTTTTACCATCTACAGTATTAATACGCAGAAGCATTGATGGAATTCCACATTTGAAGGAAATTGGTTAACCGGAAGTGTAACTTTATACTGAATAGGTTTTTGAATTAATTGGAATTTTCTCGAAAACTATTACAACGATTTTTCATTAAACTTGGAACGCTTGCTGCCTAGATAGAAACGTATCATTTTAGTTTTAAATTTAAAATTGACATAGAGTGCTCTAATATAAGGACGCTCAGGTATACAAGTAAAATCCCTGCAATCATTTTTATGGCCAGCCCAACTAAACATTTTAACATTGCAATTTTAAAGAAAATTTCTTGATTAAATTGTATTAATTAGAGAGAAAGAGAAATTCATTGTGTGGGTTTCACACCAAAGTATTTAGTACCTAATTAATATGTTTTTATTTCTATATGATAATATCTTAATTATATAATATCTTACAGGTGGTAGAATTTGATGAACCAGGAATATTATTAGAAAATCCGGATTCATATTTTTATAAAATGATGTCATCTAAACCTTCTAATAATAGTTAATCTAATTGATTGGAAAATTGTTATTTACTTAAAAAAAAGAAAATAAAAAAAAGTATTAACTATTTTTATTGCCATTCCTACTTGATAGAAAGCTTGAATGGAAATCGTTCAACAAATTACTTAAAATTTTTACTGTTATGACTGATATTACAATTATTAATATAAGTATATAAAATACGTATATTGTTAAAATACACATATAATAGAATATTTAGTCAGATATTTATAACAGAAAAAAAAAATTATAATGTATTTTTTTATATATTTTATAATGTGTTTATTAGTCACAAGAATTGTACAAAATAAATGCAGTGGAGATTTTTATTAAATACAATTATTGAATCCGGTATTTTATCCAGCAATGCGGACCCAGCCACATTTTCAACAGTTATTGAAATTTCATTTTATGAGAAATTGGACAAACAAAAACAGAAGAAAAAAATCTTAAAAATTGCATATTTGTCAGATTTAAATAAAATTTTGTATTTAGTCATCAAAGGGCATCATAATATATAGCTACAAAATGATTGGCGAGGCCGTTATACCAGCAGGGCTGGCAAAGGTAACAATCAAGATGCTGCTTACAGGACATTATATTTTTTTAATGAATCAGATTGTTTAGAATAATTTTATATTTTTTTTTTGAAGAGGGGCCAATGCACTGCGACCTTTTCCGGTCTATTGTGCTTTGCCCCCTGGGTGCCGCATGCTATTGCCCACAGCACCCGAGCAGATGTCCCAGCTGAACATCCGTTCTACAAAACCTCCATCAAGTTGAGATCCCTGAGGAATCCCAGTACCCTGATAGGCTCTAGAGAGAGTATATCCCCCTCCTCCACCTGGTAGCTACCCAGGTTCTTGAATCTTCTCTGAGTGGCAGCCTCGCAGTCCGTTAGGAGATGTAATGGAGTCTCCTCCAGCTCCCCACAAAATCTGCATGAGCTGTCACTTACCAAACCCAACTTCACCAGGTGTCCTCTAATAAGGGCAATGCCCCGTGAGGAAAGCCATAAGAACGCGGAGCTTGTTCTTGCTCAATCCGATGCAGGCCTCCGATCTCCGTTGGTTATAATTTCCCAAGCAGATCTTGGCCTGCCGCAAACCGCGGAGGGCGTACCAGAGTTGAGATCTCCTCGTCTCCTCCTCCTTCCTAAGTTCCTCCAACAGAAACTGGTCGCTGACTCCACGAAAAGGTTCCGGCCCTAGGAGCGGGGTCGTAGCGCCTATCTTGGCCAGAGCGTCGGCTATTACAGGTTTTATATATATATATGTAAAAATTAAAATCTTAAGATTTACTTGAAACCCAAATTATAAATGTGAGATAATCTTTATTACAGTACAACGGAAAAATATTGGGGTCTTTAGCTACAATATACAGGGTGTAACAGCAACCTCTGGCAATAGTTCGGGATATGTTTTGTCACTTTATTTGGAACAAAAAATTTGTAATAAACCATGGTCCGATTTGACAATACTGTACATCACCGAACAACCCGAGACCTCCGCATGGGGAGTCCAATACACTAACCACTGAGCAATTACCTTACAATTTTTTAATTTATTTTTTATTAATTTTTGTTATTTTCGTTATTTTTATATAACTTTGTTTTTTTGGAGGTTGCCCGGAAACTGTTTTTGCACCCGGGTCCCGATTTGTAGTTGGCCGGCCCTGCGGAGGCTCTGTAAAAGAGATTTACTGAGGGTCTGTAAAATATTAAAAATATATTAGAAGCAGTTCCTGCTATGTGCATGACCATGCACTTACCTACCTGAAGGAACCTTCATAAAAGTATATTTTTTTTACAAAATTTTATGAAGCAGCATTATAAACTTAATATAAAACTTTATAAATCTTATATATATATATTTTTTTAAGATGATTTACTTTATTTGCGTTTTTTCAAAACGTGATAGTAGTGAAAAACATATGCTCTTTAAAATAACCAATTGGAAGTTAATATTTTCACTTGTTTTTATTTAGTCAAAACAAAAATTAAAATTTTTAAAACTTTGCCTTGCCTATTTTTTTCAAACAAACTATTTCATTCAGATTTTCTAATCAAATATCAAGATGGTTAAGATAGAGATTGATGGTATGATATGTGAGAAGATAGAGGAGGAAAAGGCTGAAGAGGAAGTTGTGGAAGATATCGGAGAAAAAGATTGTCCAGTAGATCCAAGATTTCAACAGCAAAATAAAACAAAATGGTGCTATGTTATGTTCATTGATTTTCATAGATGTTCACACTATTTAGGATCAAAACATAAGTACTGTCAAATGTTTGAAAAATGTTATAAAACTCTATGTCCCAGACCATGGATAAGGACTTGGGAAGAACAAATTGAAAATGGTACCTTTCCTAGAGATCTTACCAAAGAAATGGGCCGTTAATTTCACTGAAACTGGTCGGTAATTCATTAAAATATATAACCGAAATTGTATCTTAAAAATACCATAAAATCTTTTACAAGGTTAAATTTCCTTGGCTTGGAATAAATAAAAATAAAGTAATTTTTGTTTAAATTAATAATGCTTTTTTAAACTTCTAGGATAGGTATAGAATGGTATCTTGACAGTAGAATTGCTCATTTCTTCAGGAAATTTCATTCTTAAAACTTTCCATATAATACTTTTACACTGGTACTTGTTACTGTTGTTATTATTATTAATAAGGAAATCTGTGTGTACTTTCTCTTAATGCAATATACATAGTTAAGTTTTATTTATTTATACCTAGTTAACAAATTTCACATATAAGTGAAAATATATATATGTGTGTGTGTGCATCCAAAATATAATGTAAAAGTCTGGTAAACCGATTTTCTTCAAACTCGAAATTTAGGCCATACATTAGATTCATATTAATCGTATAATATTATATTTAAATAACACTAGAAGAAAGCTTAACGTCACCCCCAATCCCCAGAACATTCCTTAAATGAATTTTTCCGGAATAATGTTTAAAATAAAAGTTATAGCTCTTTATAGTAATTAATTGATATAATTTTGAAGAATGCAAAAAAAAATAAAAATAAAAATCTTTTAAGAAATATAGTAGGATTAGGACGTAGATTAGAAAAATAGACAATACCAAAAGAAGGGAGATTTGTCACTGCATCGTTATTTGTACACTTAAACAATGCAGATTTCTAGGAGCCACAACTTTTTTTGGAGCGGCGGGCGAAATAAGATTGGTAACCTGGGGTTTCCATCAACATTTTTTATAAATGAATGTGAGTACTCTACTTTTCATATACAGGGTGTAACAGCAACCTCAGGCATACTTCGGGATATGGTTTGTCACTTTATTTGGAACAAAAAATTTCTAATAAACCATGGTCCGATTCGTTCACCTTCAAAAGTTATTCTTCATTTTGGAAAATTTTCAATTTTCCTACTTTTTCTCATAAAATTGATTACGGTCCGGTTACAGAAAAAATATCTACATTTCACCAGATTTCCAGCGATAATAATATTGTGGGGTTTCTTTCTTATTTTCTGAAAGAAAATGCGAAATAAATGTAAAAAAAACACAAAATGAAAATTGAGAGCTGTTACAAAAATATCACAAGTTTAATTAATAATCCTGTAATGAACTTCGGAATTGTTATCTCCAATAGAAATTCGTCTAGTTCTAATAAACTGAAACATTTAGTCGTGATTTAACTGGTCATACATTCAAAATGCCAGATTTTTTTGTCATAGAATAGCGAGATATGGTTTTTATTTGTGGGTTTTGTAAACGCATCTTGAATGTGTTTGATGACGATTCTAGCCTTAGCACACGCAGAGTGCCATTGTCGCTAGGTTTGTCACAACAGACGGTGCACAGGTATCTTCGACGGGATGGTAGATATCTGTATCACGTGCAGCAAGTACAATATTTGCTAGAACGTGATTACGCCTGTCGTACTCAATTCTGTATTTGGCTGCTACAACAAACAGCCCAGAATCGTCGTTTCCCCCAAAACATTTTGTGGACCGATGAGGCGACGTTTACTCGAAATGGTTCTTTAAACACCCGCAACATGCACTATTGGAGTGACGAGAATCCCCGTGCAACCAGAACGTCGTCAGAACGATCAGTTTCCTCGGTAGTTTATTCTCACAGAACCGGTTTCCCCTAGTCTTTAATACGCTGCTTATATGGTTTCCGATTAGGCCAACGGCTAGCATACTCAGCGGCAGCTTCCGCGCTGCCGTTACAAAACCCACAAATAAAAACCATATCTCGCTATTCTATGACAAAAAATCTGGCATTTTGAATGTATAAATCACGACTAAATGTTTCAGTTTATTAGAATTAGACGAATTTCTATCGTGAGATAATAATTCCAAAGTTCATTACAGGATTATTAATTAAACTTGTGATATTTTTGTAACAGCTCTCAATTTTCATTTTGTGTTTATTTTACATTTATTTCGCATTTTCTTTAAGAAAATAAGAAAGAAACCCCACGATATTATTATCGTTGGAAATCTGGTGAAATGTAGACATTTTGTCTGTAACCGGACCGTACGCTAGCCTTAAAGAAATTTATAAGAAAATACTATTGAAAAGTGGTTTTTAACAGTCGAAGCGCTGTAGAGTTGAGTTTAATGTCTCTGAAGAACCTTATAATTAATTCAATTAAAATAAAACTTCTGTTTCTTATAGGAATTTAATGCCCTTTCCAAAGATGTAATTGAATATGATTTATGTTAAAAACTTTTTGAGATATAATCAATTTTATGAGAAAATGTAGGAAAATTGAAAATTTTCCAAAATGAAGAATAACTTTTGAAGGCGAACGAATCGGACCATGGTTTATTAGAAATGTTTTGTTCCAAATAAAGTGGCAAACCATATCCCGAAGTATTGCCAGAGGTTGCTGTTACACTCTGTATGTGAAAAGTAGAGTACTCACATTTCATTTATAAAAAATGTTGATGGAAACCCCAGGTTAACCAATCTTATTTCGCCTGTCGCTCCGTTTTCTGAAGAAAAAAAAAATTGTGGCTCCTAGAAATCTGCATTGTTTAAGTGTACAAATAACGATGCAGTGACAAATCTCCCTTCTTTTGGTATTGTCTATTTTTCTAATCTACGTCCTTATCCTACTATATTTCTTAAAAGATTTTTATTTTTATTTTTTTTTGCATTCTTCAAAATTATATCAATTAATTACTATAAAGAGCTATAACTTTTATTTTAAACATTATTCCGGAAAAATTCATTTAAGGAATGTTCTGGGGATTGGGGGTGACGTTAAGCTTTCTTCTAGTGTTATTTAAATATAATATTATACGATTAATATGAATCTAATGTATGGCCTAAATTTCGAGTTTGAAGAAAATCGGTTTACCAGACTTTTACATTATATTTTGGATGCACACACACACACATATATATATTTTCACTTAAATGTGAAATTTGTTAACTACGTATAAATAAATAAAACTTAACTATGTATATTGCATTAAGAGAAAGTACACACAGATTTCCTTATTAATAATAATAACAACAGTAACAAGTACCAGTGTAAAAGTATTATATGGAAAGTTTTAAGAATGAAATTTCCTGAAGAAATGAGCAATTCTACTGTCAAGATACCATTCTATAGCTATCCTAGAAATTTAAAAAAACATTATTAATTTAAACAAAAATTACTTTATTTTTATTTATTCCAAGCCAAGGAAATTTAACCTTGTTAAAGATTTTATGGTATTTTTAAGATACAATTTCGGTTATATATTTTAATGAAATAACGACCAGTTTCAGTGAAATTAACGGCCCATTTCTTTGGTAAGATCTCTAGGAAAGGTACCATTTTCAATTTGTTCTTCCCAAGTCCTTATCCATGGTCTGGGACATAGAGTTTTATAACATTTTTCAAACATTTGACAGTACTTATGTTTTGATCCTAAATAGTGTGAACATCTATGAAAATCAATGAACATAACATAGCACCATTTTGTTTTATTTTGCTGTTGAAATCTTGGATCTACTGGACAATCTTTTTCTTCGATTTCTTCCACAACTTCCTCTTCAGCCTTTTCCTCCTCTATCTTCTCACATATCATACCATCAATCTCTATCTTAACCATCTTGATATTTGATTAGAAAATCTGAATGATAAATAGTTTGTTTGAAAAAATTAGGCAAGGCAAAGTTTTAAAAATTTTAATTTTTGTTTTGACTAAATAAAAACAAGTGAAAATATTACTTCCAATTGGTTATTTTAAAGGTCATATGTTTTTCACGACTATCACGTTTAGAAAAAACGCAAATAAAGTAAATCATCTTAAAAAATATATAAGGTTTATAAAGTTTTATAGGGTAGGTGCAAAAATAATGCAGGTTTTTATATGCAAAAAAAAAAATTATTATAATTTGTATAAAACTAAGATTATTTATTCAAAATATGTTCCATCATTATCAACACATAGTTGCCAACATGTCAGAAGCATTTTTATTCCAGTTTCTAAAAAATCTTCATTTAAACTCTCAATAAACTCGCGGAAGGCATTTTCGGTTTCACTTCGGTTCCTAAAATTTTTTCCTCTTAAGAAGTTGTCCAAATGTCTAAATAAGTGGAAGTCCGTCGGCGAGAGATCGGGGGAGTATGGAGGGTGCGGAAGTGTTTCATATTGCAATTCCTGAAGTTTCCTGAGAGTTGGCATTGCGATATGTGGCCTGGCGTTATCGTGAAGAAGAATTGGTCCTTTCCGATTCACCAATGCTGGACAAAGATTTTGCAATTTCCTATGCATTTTGTGAATTTCTTGACAATATGTTTCAGCCGTGATTGTTTCGCCAGTATTTAGGAAGCTGTAATGAATAACATCTGCAGTAGACCGCCACACTGTCACCATTACTTTTTTCGGGTGCAGGCTTGGTTTCGCGAAATGTTTTGGTGCTTCATCCTTGTCCAGCCACTGGCCTGACCGTCTCCTGTTGTCGTATTGGATCCATTTTTCATCACATGTGACGATTCGATTAAGAAATGGTTCATTTTGGTAGCGCAACCGAAGAGAATTGCAAATTTCAAAACGCCGATGTTTTTGGCTCTGGGTTAATTCGTGAGGTACCCACGTGTCGAGCTTTTTAACTTTACCAATTTGTTCGAGATGGCGAACGACTGTTGAGTGGTCAACACTAACTTCTCTCGCAAAGTCCCAAGTGGTTATGCGTGGGTTATCTTCCACCAATGCCCTAAGATGGTCGTGATCAACAACAGAGGGCCTACCGCGACCTTCCTGTTGGTTGGTTTCGCAGAGCTGGAAAGCATCAGAGAAATTTTCCGTGGTAACCTGCTTCATTTTGTGGTCATCGACCGGTTTCGGGCGTTCACCTATCTTAAGGATGCGTTTGTCAGACAGTGTGATTGCACAGAGCAAATTCAGTTTATACGGTATAAACTGAATTTGCTCTGTGCAAGTCTGTGTTATCACACTGTCTGACAAACGCATCCTTAAGATAGGCGAACGCCCGAAACCGGTCGATGACCACAAAATGAAGCAGGTTACCACGGAAAATTTCTCTGATGCTTTCCAGCTCTGCGAAACCAACCAACAAACAATAAGAAATGTACTTAGAAAAATTTTCTTTTTTGAATATAGTTTAACTTGGGATGTACTATCACCAAGTGTTAAGGAGGTATGGTGTGTCAAGGTTCATAAAGGGCTAGGAAAGCGGATGGGAAAACCATGTCCTTTTTTGTGTTTGATATTTAGGAAATTCCAGGAGACCGTTATAGGTTGTGGGTATCTATTCTAAAATTGATAGCTAATTTATCTTTTTTTTTTAATATGTATCGTTTCCAATATATTTTCTTTTTTTATTATTATTGTTCATGGAATGAAATGTTGTGTTTTTCAAGTCAAATTCATGTTTGTGTTCTATAAAATGTTTGGTTAGTGCTGCAGTCATATCAGTAGGTTTTTTTGTTTTTGTTTTGCAGTCGTATTATTATGTTGGTACAGTCTGATTTTTAAATATTGAGATTAGTCTGTCCTATGTAGCTGGGGATTGTAAACAATCTATTTTATAAATAACAACTGATAATAAAGTTGTGCGAGTGGGTTCTTTGAGTTTAGAATAGAGTTTTTTTTTCAGAAGACTGGAGTTTTGTGAGCGATGAAAAGGTTATATTTCTTGAAGATTTTTAGCGAATGGTCTATATATAAATATATTTATGTGCGTGTGTACGGAATACCTACATCAAAACTAAAAATTATAGGAAGCTCATTCCGTTTAAATATCACCATCGCTCTAGACATAATTTTTCAGTCAAAATCCATCAAATGGAAATAAATGCAATTTCCAGTTTTCTGTGATTTTCTCGATGAAAACATTCGACAGTTTTAAACAATTAATAAGAATTATAAATGTGATAAAAAAATTTGCTATTTCTGAAAATTAAAATAAGAGAAAGTTGTGTGAATTGTTTTACATCAGTTTTTTTTTTTTTTTTTTTATATTAATTTAAAAAGGGTAACCATTTAAAAGGAAACATATATTATGAGTTGAATCATGAAGGTTTTTTTTTTTTTTGTTGAATTTACAATGGTACATAGTTCATAATCGTAAGAGGCGAGGTCAAAGTCCAGTCAAGGACAATTTGTCATTTATTGATAAACTAATAATAAAGAGATTTCATATTCTTAAATAAATAAAAACACAAAACTAGAAATGAATATATTATGGCCACAATGAATTTGACCGAACTATTAAAAAAAAAAAGAAGAAAAAAAAAAGAAGAATACTGCGCACATTATTATTAAGTTGACTTTCCTATTTATCTTAAAACGTAAGAAAGTAAGTGATAATAGTCAATAAAAGAGAAAGTTGACATACTAAACTTAGAACCGTGTAAGGCCATCTCTTTTCTAATTGCGCACTTTTACCAACTTTGAAAAAAAATATCTCTTCTTTTGTGTAGCTATTACTTTAAACTAAACAATTTTTATTGCTTATTCCCTTCCTTCTTGTTTATTTATTTACATTTTTTAAAGATAACAAGAATAATTTATTTCGACATAAATTTTAATATATGACAACACCTTATTACTCAGTAAGTATAAAGAAAATCGTAAACGTTTTCGGTAAAATTCCCCCCAAAAAACTCACAAAACTTATTCTGTAAGATAACACTTCCGGTTAACTGATTTTCTTTAAATTTGAAATTTTGTCAATACATATAATGTGTATTAATATTATGTAGGTGATAAAACCATACATTACAATGAAGTTGGTACTTTAGAGGAAAATATAACGCTACTGTTCCCCCCCAAAAAAATCAATTTTCTTGGGAAAATGTTTCAAACAAAAGTGATAAATATTTATGTGTGAAGGTAGTACACGAAGTTTTTTCATCACTGGGGGCGTTTTCGAGAGAAACACGAAAAACTGAAAAAAAAAAAAACATTTCAGCACTTTCGATTGATTGACTTTTGCTGTTTGAGCTTGCTGCGATTAAGAGGACCCTCAAAACATGTTCGAAAATTTGTCAAGATCGCATTACTTCCTCTTACTTAGAAGCAAGAGAAAGTAAAAATTGGAACAAGTTAATTAAATATTGTAAATATGCATGGTCCATACAGATTTACTTTTTAAATACAAAAGGTTCTACTAATAATTCATCCAGTTCGGTATTGTTCTCATTCTACCTTATTGTCTGTATTGTCTATTGTTGGGTTCTTGTTTTTGGAGACCGCTTTGAATTTTCCACAAAATGTTTTCATTGTACGTTTAAATTTATTTATTTTTTTACTTTTATCATTTTCTTTTTTCCACTTTTTTTTTTTATTCGTGTATTGTTATTTATTTCACATGCATTGCGTGTGGTGTATATATTTATATATATTATAAAAAATTACTGCGTTTTAAACATTTGTTTATAAGCCCAAGGAAAACAAACATATATAACATTTATGTGAGGATCAGTCACACCTGATGACAGTCATGAACACCTTGAAGAAAGTCTATTTGAATATATGTGTAACTTTTTTTTAAAAAACAATGTTAACATGTTTTTTTTTAATAAGAGCTGTTATTATTATTATTTCAAGCAAACGTGATAGACACAGATATAATGGGAGTGTATACAAAGCTTGATGAAAAACTTTGAAGTAAAATTGAATTTCGAAAACCTGCCAAGAGGCTTTGAAAGTAAACAGTGGCAATCTATAATAATATATCCATATAAATAATTAAAATATTTCAATGTGTTTGGAGAGAGAAAAAAAAAGGAACAACAATTTGTTAATTGTAAAACTATGCGTGATGAATTTCTATGATGAGCTATAATTTTCTTGTCATTAAAAATTTCCGGCAGAGGAACTGAGTAATATAGAACAACAATAGAGTTAGTAAATTGTCTCCTATTTAATTTTAAATACATCCCACTCACTTTTCAGCCTGAGAATGGTTGCGTATTGCGTAGGCACTGAGTGCCATTATTAACTAACACACTATAGAAGGCCCTATAGCCGACTTTGGCGCTCCTAGCAGCAACCACACTATACAATCAAGCAAGTAGTTTTCTATGTGTAACAATAACAATAATATGAAAATAAAATGTTAATATTGTTTTAAAATAGTGTTAAGATGATAATATTTTAAATAAATGTTTTGTATTTCTTCGTCGTAAAAATCAGTTAAGTAATTTATTTATTTATTTAAGAAAGGGTATCTTGGCTCACATCAGAATTTCTATACATTGCCAAAATAATTTTTATTTAAGCTGTATCTCTCAGTGAGCCTTCAAATACAGAAGCCTATGGAATTAAAAATGCCAAAACATTAAAAATGGTTTCTAAAGAATAGTTTGGTACTTTTTGAAGTTTCAATAAATCAATAAGTATGAATATTTAAATAGCTTTCTATCAGCTTATGGAATGTTTTTCATTTGTTTTGAAGTTTTTGCAGTACATATATTTTATTACTTTTTTCTTTACAATTTAATGAGATTATGAATGAAAAGTTCCTCCAATTTTAATTACAAAAAAAGAAATATTATTCCGAATATTTAAATTATCAAGCTCTAATGAATGAATACATTTTTATAGCAAAAATGCAGAATCCTTACATTTAAATAGTCAAGACTTTTCTGGTAAGGTTCTACAAGTTGATGCCAACCTGTATTACATACAGAATGTCCCAACTCTCGTCAATCTTTATATTTTACACTATCTATTATTTTACTAAGCTAAAAATATTATAAGAAATACTTAAATTTTACTAATACAGTTCTCAAAAACTCCCCTTTAATACCTATTTTCAATAAATATTAAATATCATAAAACTAAACATAACTCTTCCATAACCAAATCTCAGACATTAAACCCAATTGTATTTTCTATCAAGCCTGACTTTTCACCTTCAACATGCCCCCCCCCCAACGATAACAGATAAAATGGCATTGGGACAACGTTTGAATTACACCATCTCGCACGGTTTTTTTAAATGTAACATTAAAGGAGTAAACCTCTTCATAGAGTCCAGTAATAAACTTTTCGTAAAGGACGGGATTAACTCAATCATAGCAAGCTGAAACTCGATTAACTGACTGTAAAGAAGGAACAGCAAGAAATCCTAATCTACAGCGACATAAAATATCTTAGGTTTTTTACAAAACCCAAGTTCTGTGGCACATATCGACTAATCTTTAAAGGCTTTTTTGCGAATTGTTTAAATGTTGGGATTTGTGTATAAAAGTTGTGAATAAAGGTAAAGATGAAACGCCAGGATCTTTGATGAAACGACTAGTCCAGTACCATTTGGGATAGATCTGTATTATGTAAAAACTATACGAAGTTTCAAAAAAGTCTTTGAGCTGCTTCCAGTTATTTTTCGCATAAACACACACCACTATACTTAAGAGACCAATCGATAAAAATGTTTACTTTCCTAATTATTAGGATCTTAAAAACATGTACTTTCCCAAAAAGCTCAGTTTCTATTCAATTTGCACGACACAAGTTCCTCTTATAAACTATGAGATGATTAAAATGTTATTTTCATATTAAAAAAAAAAAATAAATTATTTATTTTTCTCAATCTTGAGTCTATCAAATTTTTTTGTATATATTTTACGAAGAATTAAGTAACATTAAAGAAAGTTTTTATTTGATATAAAATGTCAGAACAATTGGGCAGAAATAGGGACAGACCGACTGGCGACAAAACGAAAGTCAATTCTTCTGGGGTGAGGGCCAGTGAAAATGGAATTCCCAAAGCTAATTAAACGAACATTTTTTTTTTTTACTTTCTCCCCTATTCTTATTATTGCAATTGTGTCAAATTTTCTAAACTGAGTTTACACCCGAGATACCTCACATGTTTTGAGATCTCCTGGATACGATAAAAATGTTTTTTAGGATGTGATTTGTATGTGTGTATGTGACCAAAATATTTCAAAAAAGAAAAATCATAGGAAGCTCGAACTTACTATCCCATTTAAGACTATTACCGCATCAGAAACGAAGGTTTCAGGCAAAATCCATCATCCGTTAGTGCGAGTTTATGGAATTTTTGTTCTTCAGTTTTTCGCAACTTTTTACGATTTTCTTTAACCTTCGCATACAATCTTCGTACATAAATATCTAATCACTTTTGTTTGAAACATTTTCTCGAGAAACTTGATTTTTTTTAGCGGTTCTAGGGGGGGAACACTAGCGATATGCTTTCCTCTAAAGTTTCACTTTAGTACAAGGTATGATTGGATGACCTATATAATATTGATACAGAATACGAAAATCGGTTAACGACAATGTAACTTTAAGAATAGGTTTTTGAGGTTTTTTTTTTTGGAATTTTCTCAAAAACGCTTATAAGGATTTTTTTTTTTTTTTTTTTTTTGAGGATTTCCTCATCAAACTAACCATCCAAGTACATCACGATATCAATCAAAACTTTTATTTTCCCCTCCATACATCTCTCTGCAGAGCTTCTTCAGGTAATAGACCCATATCGTATCATGTCCTCTTCTACTATCTTCCTCTATCTTAATTTTGGTCTGCCTCTCTTTCACGGAGACCATTCCATCACCTGTTTGGGGATCATTGACTCATCCATTCTGAGGTTATGGCCCGAACCATTCCGGTCTCCTTTCCCTTATTCTCTGGAGGATGTCCTTCTTTATATCCTTAACCTTTCTTATTTTTGTCTTTCTGGCCCTCTCTAATCTTGATTTTCGGGCAGATCTCCTCCAGAAATCCATTTCCGTGGCAAGCAGTTTTTTTTTTCTTGGCATCCAGGAATCCATATTTCACTACCATAGAGCATTACACTTTTAACTATACAATAGTAAATTAATTTTTTAACATTCGGTAGTGTGTTACTACTCCATAATAACGGATTTAGTAACCCAATGGCCCTGCGCCCTTCTACTATCCTCTTTGCCACTTCATTTTCTAATCCTCCATCTACTTATAAGCTAGAACCCAAGTACTTAAATTCCCGAACAGATCTAATTAAATTGCCCTCGATTGTCCTCTGCATTCATGGTCATGTAATTGCTTTTCTTATAATTTATCTTCAGGCCCCAATTTTTGTATTCTCAAAAATACACATAAATGTGGCGACCTCGGTGTCTTCAGTGATAAAACCTTGTCATCTGCGAAAACTTTTTCTTTCTTTTTTTTAATTTAAGGCGCGTCAACATCTATGGTCATTACCATCACCGAACAGTGAGCTTTAGAGGCTCCTAGGAAGAAAAAAAAATCTAAGGGCAGCACTGGACTCGAACCCGGGTCCTCCGCGTGGGAGTCCAGTACGCGGAGGTACTTAGCTATTCCCTTCCCTTTGTGTAAACTTGGAATACTCATTACACAGATAAAAACGTTTCACTTCTATTTGAAAAAATAAAATTTTCAAAGAGGTATTGGGAGTCTTTCACTTAAATTTCAGTTTAAATTTTTAACTACACAAGAGCTTTGTTCGTTTGACAGATGGCACTCTACACCAAGTCCGCTCAGGTAAAACACCTTCCATCTTTTTTTTTTTTATGGCCAAGCCAACTAGATATTGTAAGCGTTGTAAATTTTAATGATATTTTTTAATTGAAATGCTTTAAATAGTGTAAGAGAAAGGTCGAGTGAGTATTTCCACCAGATTTTTTTACTTTCTCATACTCCTGCTAGTCAGGAGGGAATATTATATCGTGTCAAATTTTTTGTATCGAGTTTTCACCGGAAATACACGTTTTGAGGCCCCCTTAATCCAAAATGTAGTTTTTAGAAAATGGTCTGTATGTGTGTGTGCGCGCGCTTATGGGAGAGTATGTATTGTATGAGAACACCATACATTTTACTAAAAAACGAAAAATCATAGAAAGTTCAAACTTGATATTCCGTTTAGGTATCACCATGGGATCCGACAGTAGGTTATCTGTCAAAAATTCCTCAACCTTACAATTTCACTCAATTTTTTTTTACTTTTTTGCAACTTTCTCAAAAATGGTTCCAACGATTTTCTTAAAACTTGTTATACGCAATTATACATATAAAGATATATAACTTTTACTTGTAACTGTTCTCTGGCAAAATTCATTTAAGGGCACTTTTAAGGGAGGGGTGGAGTTAGATTTTCCTCTAAAGTATTATTTGAGTTTATTACACAATTCTATCATCTAAATAATATTAATTAGAATTAAATATGCTGTTGAAATTCCGAATTTGAAAAAAATCGGATGACCGGAAGTGCGTTTTTACTGAACAGTTTTATCAGTTTACTGTTATTTTCTCTAAAACGACTAGCAACTACTTTCTTTAAACATGGAATATGAACTACATATATAAAAAGCTACAACTTTTATTTAAAACATTTCTTCTGGTAAAGTCATTAAAGGGGACTTTTAGGGGAAGGGTGGGGTTATGTTTCCCTCTAAAGTCCTATCTTAGTTGATTATACAATTCTATCATCTAAACAAAATTAATTAGAAATAAATAAATTGCCAAAATTCCGAGTTTCAAGAAAATTAGTAAACGGGAAGTGCGTTTTTAATGAACAGTTTTTTTAGTTTTCGACGAACTCCGACGTATTTCATTAAATTTGGTGTACTAACTATACAGTTTGTCAATTATAATTTTGAATACTGGAGTAAGAGAAAGCTGGGTGAGTGTTTCACACCAGATATTTTAAATATAAAAATATGGTAAGATTGATATGGTTGGAAATTCTATATAGTTCAAAATATATTTTTATATTTGTTGTGGTGGTTGGTTCCGCAGAGCTGGAAAGCATCAGAGACATTTTCCGTGGTAGCCTGCTTCATTTTGTGGTCATCGACCGGTTTCGGGCGTTCGCCCATCTTCAGGATGCGTTTTTCAGACAGTGTGACAACACAGACTCGAGAGTAACTTAGTTTCACACTAACTAAATAATTACTAAACCTAAATAATTGCTTTTAAGTCTCTGTACGAGTCTGTGTTGTCACACTGTCTGAAAAACGCATCCTGAAGATGGGCGAACGCCTGAAACCGGTCGATGACCACAAAATGAAGAAGGCTACCACGGAAAATGTCTCTGATATATTTTTATAATTCACAATTATTCTCTTACCTCGTAAGAGGAAGTTTTGCAATCGTGTGAAATTTTTGAAAATTAATTTTTAACCGAATGCATTTTATATACATATATATAAAAGTAAATACCTTCATAATTCTCTTACTGCACTTAATATATAGTTCAAATTGGCAGATGAACATTTAGTGGCCCTCAATATGTCTCATATATACTTGAGGGTCAAGGGTCTCTAGGTGTACCAGATGATCAGAGAACGCCTAAAATTTAAAACTGTCGCTATTATTTTCATGTATTACTTAATTAGAAAAGTATGCTAATAGGAGTCTTTTCACTTGGAAGTAGGATTAAAGTTCTTCCAACTTTGAACACCAAGAGACGCCATTGCAGTTAGTAGTTTACGTCACGGCATAAACATATCAGTGGTGGCTAATATAGCTAAGGGCAACTTAGTTGTGAAATCTGTGGGCGGTGATAAATGGCATCACATCTACTAGAAAGCTTTCGCAATGGGTAGAGCTTAACAGCCTTTTAGGTTATCACAACTTTGCTGAGCTGTATATATTACGCACTGCAGCACCCTCAAGGGGGGGGAAAAAAAAAGAACTAAATTTTATTTACATTTCTGAATAATAACAATTTAAATAACACATTATGTTAAGTGAAATAAAATTTTACTAGCCCAAATCTTAATATAAATAATCTTGTCAAAATTAATTTTAAAGTTCGGTACACGGGTTTTACCTTTTCATTAAATGTTATTATTTCTATTATTATTTCCTCCTAGCTTAAGGGGGCTGCCGGCCTTTCCCTTGTTACACACCATGGTCTTACGTACCATCAGTGCCTAAAATACTGGTTGTATTGAACAATTTAGAGGTAACCTAATGTTTCAGATTATCTTTCTGAGTTTACTACTAAAATCAATTTTTCCAGACAAATTCTTCAAATAAAAATGATAGTACAGTTATATTTATATATGTATAGTTTGGTTTTCAAGATAAAAGAAAATCATTAGAGACGGATAAGCTTATTTCTCCAATCTTGGAATTCGAGAGCTGCATTTAATGGACCTCAAAATTATATAGTTGGTACAGCCGTATATTGCTGTGAAGTGACATTTTAGAGGAAAGCTTAGAGTGGCATTTATGCTTGTTTGGAAAGCAATATACAGTTTGTTTGCCTTCTGTCAGTATCTGATGAATAGTTATCAGTCTCTCATACTATAACAATATCCTCCTTTTTTTACTTTTTTTTTTTAGAATAACTTTATCATAATACATGTCATTCATTTCAAATTATATGTATTGTTCATGAAAAACGCTTGTTTGAAACAAGGCCCGGAATATTGCAATGAACTTCTTCCGGGTCATTACAACCTTGAAAGCAAATGGTGCAATCATTGCTCCTTGAGCCATGAGAAAAAGTAGGAAGCTACAGTTTGGTAGAGAACCTAGGTAGCAAAGGCCAAAACTAAAACGGGGAGATAATCACGTCATGTTTATCACATGTTCTCCAATAAAATAGCTTTCTGACAAGGCTTGACCCAAATGGGCAGATCGTAAGACCTCTTGGACAAATACTTTTTTCAATATTTGCGACTTCTATTAACAAAATTATTTTTAATTTTGAATGTTGATGTTATAGGTGTTTTAAATTAGTGCAAGATTATATTATCTTGATTCATTTTGTATTTACTTATGGCTTATTTGACTTATTTCTGTTTATTTAATTGACATTTTTAATAGTGTTATTTATGTTCTTCTAATTATAAAATAGCATTGGAATATAAAAAAATTTCCAGCGTTATTTTATGTTAAAAATGTATTTAAAATATAATTAATATTCTATGTTTGACGGAATATGTTGAAAATAAATTCTTTGGATAGGGGAAACAAACATTTATGTATAGACAAAAGGCAGGCACATACAGTTATAAATACTCGCACACATATCTAAATAAGATAGCATAAGAAAGACGTACATAAATAAATAAGAAAGACAAACATCATACAATACTCTTACATACCCAGGGAAATGCAGATAGTAATATACACAGACATAGACAGAAAAAATATGATGTGATATCCTCATACAACTTTCTTTTATTGAATTTATAACACTTGTAATTGATTTAATATTTTCTTTATTGTTTATTAAATGTTTAGTGTGATTTCTATTAATAAATAAAAGGATTACACTTTTATCAACAGTCAACACCTTAGCAAAAGATTGTAATGGGAATTTAAATTTAAACCAAACTCGCAGATTCTCCAACGGAGTTTCCGGTGAATACTCAATTTCGAAATTCTGACTCGACCACAATACTAATACAAAGTAAATATGCATAGAGTCATACATATACATAAAGACAGACAGTTAGATATATAAACAAAGATCTACGTATGCCAGTCATGATACAGACAGACACCAGCAGATTGTCTGTCTGCAGACACATTAACACTTAACAAAACATATTTTTATCCTCGCGATCAAGTGGAACGCGGGACTAAAATTCTTTGCACCCAAATGTTTCTGCATCCAAATGGCGCCGCGCCTAAATGTCCTAGACCCATTAGTATTTAATCAGCATTTTTTTTTTTTTTTTTATTAAATATCAAATAAGCATTAAATCTGTGCAATGTCCTAGAAATCCAAGGTCACTAGTGCATTTTATAATAGTATCTAATATCTAATTTTTAATCATTATATAAAGTAAAATAGAAAAATATTTTTAAGATAATTACAGTTTGGAGGGGCACCTTAGAGACAAAGAAAATGCTAAATTCAGTAATACTTACTTTTTTTTGCTACACTCGAAATTCGGTGTATACCGGAAATACGTGTTCTCAGGAACCCTGTGTAAAAAAAAGAAGTTTAGTGAATAGTTTATAATATATAAAATACATGCATGTGTGTGTATACACCAGAGTGAATGTATATAAAATATCTTTAGGAAAAAAAGAAAAATCACGCAAAGCTCTGAAAACTGGATATTCCAATTGGTTACCCACCAACGGTGTCTGGTCAAAATCTATTAACAGAAATGTTGTTACCTGTGCTACTCAGATAAAAATATGTAAGAGCAATTAGCTCGTATCAGGTAAGCTTGAGGCTGGTGTGTGTTTGTTTGGGTATACTCATGGACATTGGTAGGCCAAAATAAGGTTTTTCTTGCTTGGGTACCCGGGCATTCACAGGTGTTAAGTGCAATAAGGCGGCAGATCACCTGGCTCGCGAGGGCTTTATTGGAAAATCCTTATTATAACCTGAACCTTTCTGCGGCATTGCAAAGCGCCCGAAACCGGGTCAGTGACTACAAAAAGAAGCAGGCTAACATCTTTGATGCTCTCTCCAACTTGGCGGACCTAACAACAAACATCTCATTTCAATAATCTCATTCTAAACATGACAAACAAACAAAAAATGGTCAAAATCAACTTAAAACAAAAAAAAAAAAATCACCTAACACTTATTTAACCAGGTTATCTTAATGGAACGCAATAACTGTGTTAAAAAATATAGTACATATGTTTGTTTTTTTTGGCGCTTCGACAGCTTTGGTCATTAGCGCCATAGTACATAGTTATTAGTATTACACTACCAAGGTTGTCAAAATATTTATTAAGTACTGTCTAATTGAGTAAATATTTCTTTCTTTCTAATTATCTCGTTCACACCGTAATTCTAATAGAATTCTTCAGAATATCTTCGTTTCTGATATACACTTACCGGTACAAAAATTCCGGCTACTTAAAAAATTACATTTAATAAATAATATAATATTGTTTGGTCTGTTTTTTACCAGTTATTTTGTTTTGGCAATTAATAGTTAACATTTTTAGTGTAAATTGGACTTTGTACATGATTACACTGTGGTATTAAAAAAAAAATTAAATAAATCAAAAATGTTTACTACTTTGTGTTCATTTATTACAATTTGTTTATTTTTATTCAGTTCGAATTGATTTTCATTTCCTTTAACTTCCCTTGTCCCTTGACCTAAGAAAATTAAAAATTAGAATTTCAAATGCCCCTTAGTGCCTTTGAGCGTGGATGCTGCACGTGATGTAGCACTTATTGTTAACGGCCGCTACATAAGATATCTCGTTCACACCGTAATTCTATTGCCGCGCTATTGCTATTGGTGTCCCCTATTAAACTCTACGCGATGCAGTGCAGTGTTACAGAGAAACAGGCTCATACGCAAGAAAGCCAGGCTCAGGGCGTCCAAAGGCCACTCAACCGCGTGAGAACCGTTTTTTGACACTGATAGTTTTACGAAAACGGACATCTGACAGCTGTTGAAGTAGTTCATTGCCTCCAAGAATATCAAAGGTGTTCAAATTTCGGAGAGAACAGCTCGAAGGAGGTTGAATGAACAAGATTTGATGGCTTTCGCCCCAAAAGTGGGCCAGAACAAACAGGGAGCACTGAATTTGTCCGGTAATACAAACATCAATTGGTCTATCGAGCAATGGGGACAAGTGTATTGTTTGCTGACGAGTCAGATTTGCCTTAAGGGCTCCAGACAGCCGTGAACGACAGTGGAGGAGAAGAGGTGATAGATTTTCACAATTGTAACAACAGTTCTCCGCCCGGCCACCAGGTTTGCACCAAGTGGACCTTTCACTAGGGAGGCACACCCCCACTACACTAGGACTCTCCTACTCCACTACAGAGGGGAGAACTTTCACCGGCTAGACCCGCCTACTGGACACCATCCCTACCACCTCAGAATCGTATATAAGGGGCCATCCACGACCAGAATAATCGGAGAGAGAGAAGTACTCAGCGATTAGAAACTCTTCTAATAGTTTTGGCGCTAGCTAGACAGGCCCTTAACTAACTTCTCAGAGCATCTGCGCTAGGCAAGAGAGCCAGGCCGTTTACTCATCCAGCGATCACCGTTTCAAGACATCTGCGCTAGGCAGGAGAGCCAGGCCGTTTGTTCGTACAACGATCACCGATAAGTAGTGTGCGCTAGGCAAGAGGGCCAGGCCACTCTACTCGACGAGCGACGATTGACAATCTGTGTCACTCCCTGAGCGAACAGATTGGTCCTAGCAACCATTTACTGTATATGCTTTTCAGAATATATGTAACATTTTACTAAGTGTGCTTTGACATTTACTGGGTGTATTTTATTTGCAGAATCACGAATCCTAGTTCCCCACACCCCCGGGATATTTATTCTGGGAGTGTGTTATAAAAGAAATGGCGCCCAACGTGGGGCACGAGCTCTAGAACGACCATCGACGGAGCGACAGCCCAGCCCCGAATTAGGAGACATAAGCATGCAGCTCACCCCAGAGATGTTGCAGCAGCTGATACGAGGCATCAATCACGACAGGCAGACCAGTAGTCTGGCCTAATGATTGGGTGTACCGCACGCTACGGAGGAAAACCAGGAGAGGACCTGGATGTCTTCATCTCCGCAGCAGAGACGTACAAGGAAGCAGCCCGAGTGAGTGACAACCACGCATTAGCCGCATTGCCCATGCTACTCACAGACGTTGCAGGAACTTGGTGGCTCGGAGAGAAGGAACCCACCACAACATGGCCTGACGCCATACAGCAGCTGAGGCGAACTTTTGGACCTAGGAAGTCCAACGATCAGCTGTACCGAGAGTTTTTCAACACGCCGCAGGACAACAAGACCAGCACGGACCAGTTTGTCTGCAGCAAGCGAGCAATACTTGCTCAAATCACCCCGGCTCTGGACATCCATGTTCAGCTGGACAGGACCTATGCGGTACTCCATCCCAGGTTAAGGACCCGCATCAGGAGGGAAACTGTCGACCTTCTGGGCACTCGTGCAAGAGGCCAGACGTATCGAGCAGTATGAGGACCCAGCACCAGCAGCAAAGAAGCCAAACGAGAGGACAGGTGGCACTACCAGGTGTGACTACTGTGGCATCAGAGGCCACTATCAGAAGGACTGCAGGAAGGCAAAGGCAGCCCCCCCGCACAAGCAGCAGCCTACAGCACAGGCGGCCTACAGTTGTTTTGGTTGCAACAGACCGGGAGTATACAGGAGGAACTGCCCGGACTGCAACCAAACGAAGACGCAGCAAGAAAGAACAGGCTCTTTCTGTGCTGCCCACATACAGATCCGCCCCCGGCAGAGGCCAGCACTCAGCTTTGCCGTGTGGAACCTAGAGGGCACTGGCTTTGTAGACACAGGAGCCAAGACCAGTATAGGCAGCCACCAGCTGCAGACCCTGCTAGAAGAACGAGGACATCCCCTCACCCTAACAACTGCTACAGTGAAGCTAGCAGACGGAGAAGAAACAACGCAGCAGGTTGCACAGACGCAACTGCCAGTCAAACTGAAGGGAAGGACAATCCCGACCAGTTTCACATTCTTCCCGGGAGCCCGGAACACCCAGACGTTGCTCGGAATAGACTTCATTGAGGACGCTGAACTTATATTGGATTTTGGAGAACACAGGTGGAGGTTTCATGACAACCCCACACTCTACCCATTCACCAGAAAGGACAAGCCAGCACCACCACAGTTACAGATGGACACTGTGACTATGACACCGCAGCCAGCACTACTCAGCCCACTGCCGCTGACTCCAGTAAAAGGAGACACACAAGTTCCTAGGGAAACCCAGAACACGGTTGTGAAGGTACCACAACCCACATCAGAAAGAATACAGATGGACACTGTGACTATGACACCGCAGCCAGCACTACTCAGCCCACTGCCGCTGACTCCAGTAAAAGGAGACACACGAGTTTATAGAGAAACTCAGAACACGGTTGTGAAGATACCACAACCCACATCAGAAAGGATCAGCCCACCGCCGCTGACTCCAGGAGCAGAAGACACACGAGTTTATGGAACAACTCAGGAAGCGATTGTGCAGACGCCACGATTCAGGACAACCATGGTCAGCCCGCTACCACCCACACCAACAAGAACGCTAGTAGAGATGGAAGCTACCGAAGAGGCCATACTCGGAGGCTATGGACCCTCACCACCGGTACAACAGGACACCACCAGGGGTAGGTGGATAATACCCCGTTGCGAGTCCACCGAAAGGACTCACCACACGCCCACCAGGCATAGCCATCTAGACTTCCATAGGGTATGGGCGGATGACACCCTATGGCCATCGGAGGAGCAACTACAGCTTTTCACCATAGACGTGGAGCTTAGAAAAGACGAAGGCCCCCGGCTCACCCGAGCACAACAGGAGCAGGCTAATGAGATACTTGCTGCTCACGAGGACGTGTTTGGAATTCCTACAGAGCCTACGCCACACGCAGAACACAGGATAGACACCGGAGAGGCATCACCTATAGCAGCACCGCCATACCGGCTATCACCTAGCAGACGTCACATCTTGGAACAGGAGATTTCCCAGATGCTGGACGGACGGATCATCGAGGCCTGCGACAGTGAATGGACCTCACCTGTCGTCATGGTGCCCAAGAAGGACAACACGTACAGGATATGCATTGACTACAGGAAGTTGAATGCAGTCACCCAAGCAGATGGATTTGACCAGCTAAAGAAACTACTGACGTCAGCACCCATCCTCCAGCCTGCCGATGAGACTCGCCCCTTCACTATCAAAACCGACACTAGTGCTTATGCTATTGGAGCAGTCTTAGTCCAGGGGGAGAAAGAAGAAGAACATCCCGTGGAGTACGCCAGCCGCCTGCTTACAGCGCCTGAGAGAAACTACACGACGACCGAACGAGAAGCACTCGCCTTAGTATGGGCAGTCTTCAAGTTCAGAGGATATATCGAGGCCAGCCCCACGTTGATAGTCACAGACCACCAACCACTACAGTGGCTGATGACCCTGAAATCACCAACAGGCCGACTCGCCCGTTGGGCCCTGCAATTACAACCCTACGTATTTCAGATCAAATACACACCCGGAAGGAGCAACGCAGTGGCCGACACGTTATCAAGGCCCCCTGAAGAAGAGAATTACGCAGTCTGTACCCTCACTATAGACACGCCGAGGAGAAGCGCTACGGAGATCCGGGAAGAACAGTCCAAGGATCCCGAGCTGAAGAAAATACTAGACGCCTTCACCGATCCAGAGCAAGATGGTGAAGCAGCTAGATGGTCCGCCAGAGGTTATCTAATATCGAATGGTTGCCTTTACAGATACGCCACCGACGAGGAGGGGGACAACGCACAGCTAGCTGTTCCAGTACACGAACGAGTAGCTATACTAAAGGAGTACCACGATGCGCCCACAGCAGGACATAACGGTATTCACAAGACCTACCAGAGGATAATTCAGCATTATTACTGGCCAGGAATGCGACACAGCATTGAAGAGTATATACGAGCTTGCACGACATGCCAGAGGTACAAGGCATCCAACTGGAAGCCCGCAGGACTACTCAGGACCCCACCAATGAACCAGCGATTCGAAGTCATCGCCGTAGACTTATTCGGTCCCTTACCCGAATCAGTCGAAAGGTACAAGTGGATATTAGTCATCGAGGACACGGCATCCCGATGGATGG
Organism: Triatoma infestans; assembly: GCA_011037195.1. Classification (NCBI taxonomy): domain Eukaryota; kingdom Metazoa; phylum Arthropoda; class Insecta; order Hemiptera; family Reduviidae; genus Triatoma; species Triatoma infestans. The sequence continues at coordinate 82,326 of JAAEAF010000440.1, forward strand.
AGCTTTTTCCCTTACAAGAAGCTACGGCACAGCGCTGCGGAGAACTACTACTAAACGAGTTCTTCTTACGATACGGAATACCAAGGAAGATGATCAGCGACAATGGAACGCAGTTCATCAGTCACGTGATGCAGTACATCACCTTCTGTTTAGGCATTACACAAGCCTTTACACCAGTCTACCACCCGGCAGCGAACCCCGTGGAGAGACGAAACCGAGAACTGAAGACGCAGTTAGCTATCCTCGTAGGAGAAGACCACAGCGATTGGCCAAGGAGACTGCCCGCTATCAGATTCGCTCTCAACACCGCTGAATGCCAGCTACCAAGATGACGCCTGCATACTTAACGTTTGGAAGAGAATTACGGACCCCCGCAGAGATCCAACATAACTTAAGAGATGTCATCTCTTCAGAGAATTTCATCGCCGAAATCACGCCAGCCCTCTCGCGCATGCCAGACACCTACTATAGAGCCCGAGACAACCATGAAACGGCTCAGGACCGGCAGAAGAAATACGCAGACCAACGAGCACGTCCCGGATCCCAGTACGCGCCCGGAGACCGCGTGTGGATCACTACCCACACACAGAGCAGTAAGACGAAAGGACGAACAGCCAAGTTCGCTCCACGAAGGGACGGACCCTACGTCATTCTACACGCACAGGGACCCGTCAGCTATGAAGTAGCAGCCGAAAACAACCCGACGATACCACTGGGCAAATACTACGTGTCAACCCTGACGCCCTGCACCGCAGACGCCCAGGAGAAGCCAATCCGAAGGTTAAGGAAGAGAGGCCGACCGCGCCATTGATGTGAGCTCAGCCATTGCAAGCAACACCTGAGCTCAAGGGGGAGGATGTAACAACAGTTCTCCGCCCGGCCACCAGGTTTGCACCAAGTGGACCTTTCACTAGGGAGGCACACCCCCACTACACTAGGACTCTCCTACTCCACTACCGAGGGGAGAACTTTCACCGGCTAGACCCGCCTACTGGACACCATCCCTACCACCTCAGAATCGTATATAAGGGGCCATCCACGACCAGAATAATCGGAGAGAGAGAAGTACTCAGCGATTAGAAACTCTTCTAATAGTTTTGGCGCTAGCTAGGCAGGCCCTAAACTAACTTCTCAGAGCATCTGCGCTAGGCAAGAGAGCCAGGCCGTTTACTCATCCAGCGATCACCGTTTCAAGACATCTGCGCTAGGCAGGAGAGCCAGGCCGTTTGTTCGTACAACGATCACCGATAAGTAGTGTGCGTTAGGCAAGAGGGCCAGGCCACTCTACTCGACGAGCGACGATTGACAATCTGTGTCACTCCCTGAGCGAACAGATTGGTCATAGCAACCATTTACTGTATATGTTTTTCAGAATATATGTAACATTTTACTAAGTGTGCTTTGACATTTACTGGGTGTATTTTATTTGCAGAATCACGAATCCTAGTTCCCCACACCCCCGGGATATTTATTCTGGGAGTGTGTTATACAATACAATATTGTTCTTACTAGGCCTTTCCAACGAGGCTGTCTGATGGTTTAGGCAAGTATCACTTTACAAAGACGTACGGAGTTAGTGATCGTTCGAGGAGGTTCCATGATTGCTGCTCGGTATTTGGTGGATATACTGCAAGCACATGTGGTCCCTATCATGCCGGAGATAGGTGAGCAGTTTGTGCTAAGTACGATAACGCTCGCCTACGAACAACCCTCAGAATGTAGGCCTTTCTTAATAACCATTACATTGACTTCCTAAACTGGCCTGCCCGTTCCCCTGACTTAAATCCCATAGAGCGTCTGTGGGTTAGAAGACGGATAAGAGTTCGGAGAGTCCTTCCTGGGACGCGTCACGAGCTAGAAAGGGCACTTCAAGACGAATGGGTTAGGGGAGGGATTAGCTAAGTGGTTAGCGCGTTCGACTCTCACACGGAGGTCCCGGGTTCGAGTCTAGTGCTACCCTTAAATGTTTTCTTCCTAGGAGCCTCTACAGCTCACTGTTCGGTGATGGGCCGGCAGTGCACTGAGAAGGCTCCGGGCGCTAATGACCATAAATGTTGAAGCGCGTTAAATAAATTAAAAAAAAAAAAATCTGGTGTGAAACACTCACACAACTTTCTCTTACTCCAATTCTCAAAATTATAATTCACAAAGATTATAGTTTGTGCACCAAATTTGATGAAATTTGTCGAAAACTGAAAGAAACTGTCCAGCAAAAGCGCACTTCCGGTTTACTGATTTCCTTCAAACTCGGAATTTTGGCCATCTATTTATTTCTAATTAATTTCATTTGGATGTTAGAGTTATATAATCAAGTATGATGCCACTTAGAGGAAGCTGTAACCCTACCTCCTCTCCTAAAAGTGCCCTTAAATGAATTTTTCCCAGAGAAATGTTTTATATAAAAGTTGTAGATCTTTGAAGTTTAGTTTATATGTGAGTTTCAAAAAAATCGTCGGGGCCTTTTTGGAGAAAATCGCGAAAAAGTGAAAAAATCATATTTAGTAAAGTGTTAAAACAAAAGCACTTCCGGTTATCCGATTTTTTCAAACTTGGAATTTCAACAACATATTTAATTCTAATTAACATTATTTAAATGACCGAATTGTGTAATAAACTGAAATAGCATTTAGAGGGAACCTAACCCCACCCCTTCCCCAAAGTGCCCTTAAATGCAATTTTCCCAGAGAAATGTTTCAAATAAAAGTTGTAGCTCCTTGTATATGTAGTTGAGGTACATGTTTAAAGAAAATCTTGGAGCCATTTTTGAGAAAAACGCAAAAAAGTAAAAAACAATTTGTAAAGTGGTACTTCCGGTTGATGCATTTTGACAGATAACGCACAGTCAGATCGCATGGTGATCCCTAAACGGACATATCAAGTTTCGCTTTCTACGGTTTTTCGTTTTTGAGCTATGCTGTTCACATACTAAACCACACAGACCATTTGCTGAAAACCACTTTTTTGGACTGAGGGGACCTTAAAACGGATATTTCCGGAGGAAACTCGATATCGAAAATTTGACACGATTACAATACTTCCTCTTACTAGGAGTAAGAGAAAGTAATACGAATGGGTTCTAATCTCACAAAACGAAATTTCCCGCTGGATTCAGACCATGTTGAGTACCCCTAGAAGCTGTGATAAAGGCAAGAGGAGGTAATACTCGATATTAGCACCATTCCATTAAAAAATAATGTAATATTAAAAAAAAAAAAAACAGGTAAATAAAATTTTCCAGGTTCAAATTTTTTTAATTAATTATTTTAAATTTACAATATAATCCTATTTATTTGTTTTATTTTAAAAAATCAGTTAACCTATAAACATTAAGAAAGATAAAATTACTCCTAATTTATTCTAAAAATGTTAACTATTAATCGCCAAAACAAGTCATACTCCAAATTATTCGCAGATAATTTGAATTATCAAAATTTTTTAAAAGAACTTCATCTCTGAGAAGTTTCGTATATTGTTAAAAAAAAAAAAAAAAAAAAAAAAAAAAAAAAAACAGATAGCCTTGTGGACTGTAAAGATTTCCTTTAATAAATGATAACTTATGACATTTTTTGAAAGGGCTTAAAGAGAGTAGATGATCATTTTATGTGTGTGTGTGTGTGTTTTTTGTAATTTATTTGTAGAGGTCCTTTGTACCTGGATAATCTTTATATATCAAGTTTCATATTTAGAAATACTGACTAGTAAATAGATATTAAAAAGTAGTAATAATTAAAAAAAAAAAAAAAAAAAAATTACATATCACAGATTACTAGAAGATCAAGTTTCAAAAATTAAATTATTTTATAGTAGTACAAAACGAATTGTTGGAAAGATAGAACATTTTTACCATTGTAACTTTTCCAATCAGTTTTTTATAAATAATTTTAAACATTTACATCTATTAAAAGATCAATAATTCAAAGGCAAAAACTTGTTTGAATAGCAATTTCTTAGTTTTTTTTTTATACTTTTTTCCCACCAATTTTATTTGAAACATTTTTGCGGGAGGGAAAATTGATTTCTTGGGGGTTTTGGGTCAACAGTAGCTTTCCTCTAAACTCTACAGTACCACTTCAGTAAAGGTAGATACGAGTTTTACTCACTACATAATATTAATACAGATTAGAAGCACTGATTGAGTTCCAAATTTGTAGGAAATCGATTGACCGTATGTGCAACTTTTTACGGATTGGATTTTTAAGTTTTTTACTGTCCTTTAAACTTGGTATGCTAACTTCACAGATAAAAAGTAATAATAAGATGTTTGTACGGCAATGGCCAGAGGAGTTTTTAAATAAAAAGAAATTCTTTGTTGCTCTACGTTTCAGGTACCACTGGTGCCCTTCTTCTACCAATCGTGCCGTATAAACATCTCATTGTAATTTTAAGACCTCACGATTTGAATACTATTTTAATAAAAATTAATACATTTATTTGAAACATTTAAAGAAAAAAAAAATTATTTTGGATATTTGTGCGGAATTTGTGGCGTTAATTTCAAATGTTGTATTGTTGTTGATGCTCTACTGAGCCATAATATTATAATAACCACTTCTCTAACTGCCGAGATTATAAAGTTAATATTTATCCACATCATATATATATATATATATATCTATTATATATAATATATATATACTAGGGTGACCAGTTATATGCTCCACCCACTTTTTTTTTAAACGGCGGGAAATTTCGAAAAAAATAGAAAACACGTATTTAATCATTTTTAGTCTAGTTTATTTTCAGTGATTGATCCATTTTTTTAAACCCCAATATCCCGAGATACAGCATCCAACTTTTTTTTTTCAAATGGAACATTATATTTTTTTTGCATATTTTTATAGTAATTGAGCCTCTAAAAAAATAAAAAAAAAAAAATTTTAAATCGGTTAGGTTTTTCAAAAGTTATGGTAATTTAAAATATGAAAAACAAATTTCAGTTTAATGTCAAAATTACCTTATTTTTTCTTTAAAGAAGCTCTTCAAACTGGACACCATCAACGGATAGGCAAGCCAAAGCTCTGGACTCCCACGCTCTGTTTGTAGCAGCACTTAGGTGGCAAAGTCAACATCTAGGCAGGCTAGAGTTATTCGACGTTCCAGATCTTCGACTGAAGGCACGAGATTAAGATTACTGTACACTTTATTTTTTAGATATCCCCACAAAAAATAGTCCATTGGGGTTAAGTCCGGAGATCGAGGTGGCCATTGGATCGGACCATGAGTTCCTAACCACTTTTCGTGGAAATTTCTGTCCAGGTAACGTCGAACAACTCTCGCATTATGTGCCGGGCAACCATCTTGTTGAAAATACATATCTAACCGACGTTTTAGAGGAACATCTTCAAGCAAAACTGGCAAAATGTCTCTTAAAAAAGTTAGATACCTTTCACCAGTTAAGTTCCCTCTGTAGAAGTATGGGCCGATTAGTTGGTTTCCTAAAACTCCACACCAAACGTTTGTAGAAAAAACAACCTGATGGCGTGTGGCGAAGGTAACTTGTGGATTTTCTTCAGCCCATATTCTAAAGTTCCAACGATTAAGAAGGCCATTGTTGGTAAACATTGATTCATCAGTCCATAAAATTGTGCATTTTTTGTGGGGATATCTAAAAAATAGAGTACAGTAACCTTAATCCCGTGCCTTCAGTCGAAGATCTGGAACGTCGAATAACTCTAGCCTGCCTAGATGTTGACTTTGCCACCTAAGTGCTGCTACAAACAGAGCGTGGGAGTCCAGAGCTTTGGCTTGCCTATCCGTTGATGGTGCCCAGTTTGAAGAGCTTCTTTAAAGAAAAAATAAGGTAATTTTGACATTAAACTGAAATTTGTTTTTCATATTTTAAATTACCATAACTTTTGAAAAACCTAACCGATTTTAAATTTTTTTTTTTTTTTTTTTAGAGGCTCAAGTACTATAAAAATATGCAAAAAAAAATATAATGTTCCATTTGAAAAAAAAAAGTTGGATGCTGTATCTCGGGATATTGGGGTATAAAAAAATGGATCAATCACTGAAAATAAACTAGACTAAAAATGATTAAATACGTGTTTTCTATTTTTTCGAAATTTCCCGCCGTTTAAAAAAAAAGTGGGTGGAGCATATAACTCTGGTCACCCTGTATATATCTAGGTTTGGAACAAGGCCCTTGTTTGAAACAAAGCCCGGAATATTGCAATGAACTTCTTCAGTCATTACAACCTTGAAATTTGATGGAGCAATCCTTGCTCCTTGAGCCATGAGAAAAAGTAGGAAGCTACAGTTGGTAGAGAACCTATGTAGCAAAAGCCAGAACTAAAACGGTGAGATAACCGCGTCATGCTTATCACACGTCCTCCATAAAATCGCTGGTCTAACAAGGCTTGACCCAAAGGGCAGATCGTTTTATATATATTGCAGATAGAATTCTACAATATAACTTAGTTCTTAAAAAAGTATGTTTTTCACGCAACATTTTAAATGTTTTTATTGTGGTTCGTGAATCTGGGACTCCTGTATATTAGAATAGACATAGATCAAAATAAATGATCTGTATATAATTTATAAAAGCTTCTTTTCCATGTAATTATCATATTTATAAACTGTGTTTTTCAGTCTGGTTCTGAGACATTAATTATGAACCTAGATTTGGGACTTTATTTTTAAAAGTTCAATATAGGTTCTTAACTCAAACTGTACTTTGTATTCTTGGAAATTTTACGAAATCAGACTTCGCTTATCTGATTTTACTATCTTTGTGGAAAACATTCAGAATCATTAGTTTTAAAAGTACTTTAATTTCAATATTACTTGTTAACATTACTTTAATCCAGTACGACTGACTATTCATTCTATGTTAATAACTAATATTACCTATTAAAGAATTTAGTATTAAATAATTTTTTTTTTTTCTAACGGAATTAGTGGTCGAAGAATTCAAGGTTAACGCTCCAATATACCAGCAAATTGTCGGATATTTCTAATAGATTTTACTGAAGCATCATCACCAAACAAATGAAATAGTTAAAAATTTGAATCAATGGCAGTATTTTATCCGGCTCTTTTTCTTACATACCGGCTTTCGGTAAGAAACAAATCTGGTATGAAACCCTCACATAACTTTCTCTTTGGAGTTTACAATGTTCTCCTAGTGTAGTTTATTTATTCACATGTTGTTTGGCCCACAAGGGGTATCTGTTGCATGCAGTTACTTGGGGAGCAGCGACCCCCACGGGTTATCACAGCTCAATACTCCCATGCATGTCATCAGAACAGTACATAATACATTTAAACTAAATACACTCTACTCTTTATAGACAAGGACTTTACAAACTAGGGTCTCCGTCTCTAGTTAATTTGTGTAAGCCAAAGGAGAAAGAAGGGATTAGCTCAGTTGGTAGCGCGCTGGACTAACAACGCGCAATAATGAATCAAAATTTAGTCACTCCCCACCTAGGTTAGACTAGGAAGAGACAGTTCGATTTATATAAATAAAGAGACAGACTGACTGAGTTGTAGATAGGTTGCTGACTGGCTGTAAGCTGTCCATAAACTTTTTCAACTATACTACTATCGCTCTATTTATATGAATACTATTTAGTTACGCCCTAGATGGGGAGTAACTAAATGTGATTCATTTAATTTGCTTCTCCGCTCTTCGTATCCTAAAAATCTTTCGATGATTCGGGTCCTATTACTGTAGCATTTTTTGTCTTAATTGAACTAAAATTATTAACTAAACCATGTTTGAATAAAATTCTAATAAAAAAATCTGGTGTGACACACTCACACAACTTTCTCTTACTCCAGTTCTCAAAATGATAATTGACAAATTTTATAGTTCGTGTACCAAATTTAATGAAATTCGTCGAAAACTGAAAAACTGTTCAGTAAAAGCGCACTTCCGGTTTACTAATTTTCTTGAAACTCGGAATTTCAGCCATCTATTTATTTCTAACTAATTATGTTTGGATGATAGAATTGTATAATGAACTAGGATACCACTTTGATGAAAATCTAACCCCCCCTCCCCTAAAAGTGCTCTTAAAAGAAATTTCCCAGAGAAATGTTTTAGATAAAAGTTGTAGATCTTTGCATGTTTAGTTTATATACGAAGTTTCAAAAAAAATCGTCAAAGCCATTTTTGAGAAAATTGCGAAAAAGTGAATAAATCATTTAGTAAAGTGGTAAAGTAAACGCACTTCCGGTTATCCGATTTTTTTCAAACTCGGAATTTCAACAACATATTTAATTCTAATTAACATTATTAGATGGCAGAATTGTCTAATAAACTGAAATAGCACTTTAGATGGAAACCTAACTCCACCCCTCCCCCAATAGTGCCCTTCAATGCATTTTCCCGGAGAAATGTTTCTAATAAAAGTTGTAGCTCTTTGTATGTGTGGTTGATGTTTAAAGTTTAAAGAAAATCGTCGAAGCCATTTTTGAGAAAATCGCAAAAAAGTAAAAAAATCCAACTAGTAAAGTGGTACTTCCGGTTGAGGAATTTTTACAGATAACGTACAGTCAGATCCCATGGTGACCTCTAAACGGAATATCAAATTTCAACTTTCTACGATTTTTCGTTTTTGAGCTATGCTGTTCACATACATACATACACACACACACACACACGGACACACACACACACGGACACACACACACACACACACACAGACCATTTGCTAAAAACCACTTTTTTGGACTCAGGGGACCTCAAAACGGATATTTCCGGTGAAAACTCGATATCGAAAATTTGACACGATTACAATACTTCCTCTTACTAGGAGTAAGAGAAAGTAAAAAAAAAATATAGATAAATGGGTGACAGTTGAAAATGTAACTCTATGAAAAGTATTTAGTTTGTTGCTATTAATAACTCTGCGAATGGTGGATTATTGATCAGAATTCAGAAATAGGATGGTTACTATGATATGGGAGACAGTCGCGATATCTCAACTAAATTCATATCTCTTGTTATATATTTAGGCCATCCCCCCTTTACATAAATATTAATACTATTCTGGAGATGATTATATAGAATTACACTGTATTACCATTTTTCCTCACAAATTTTGTATAATAAACAGTTAAATACATTTTGTCCTATTTTTTTTTTTTTCTACTCAACGGTTTCATCCTTTCAAACTTGGATTGCTAACTGCAGATATAAACTTACTTTTATTTGAAATATTTTTAAATTTATTTATTTTTTAACAGGGTGTTCTGAGGTATTTTTTTTTTTTTTCTTCTTTTGAGGCAGCAACCACTAGGGGTCATAAGAGCCTCGAAATAGAGTTAGAAAAGACTATAATAGCATTGATTTAACCTATAGTTTAGCATATAATCCCGAAGCTTTTAAAAATTCAAAAATTTTTGATAGGTATGGAGAATTCTCATGCAAGAGTTCCTATAGGTTGGAGGGTAAGCCAAGAGATGACAATGAGTGTTCGTATGCACGACAGTCTACAAATATATGCTGCACAGTCAGAGTAACTCCACAGCACTGACAAATAGGAGGATCTTCTCGTGACATAAGGTATCCATGTGTCAAACGAGTGTGGCCAATAAGAAGTCTAGTAAGAATGACCTTTTCTCTTCTAGTAGAGCATACAGAGGAACTCCATTGTTTTACTGCATGTTTTATAAGACGAAGTTTGTTCTCTACAGTGCTGTCCCATATTCGCTGCCATTTCTCCCATACTTTATCTTTTAAATAGGATACATAATCGTAGACAGGCACTTCATTATATTGTGATCCTTCAGAGACCGCGCGCTTTGCAGCCTGGTCAACCAACTCATTGCCCGGTATACCGCAGTGGCCCGGAATCCACAAGAAAAGTACTGCTATCTTAAACCTGTTCAAGGATTTAATAGAGAAATGGATGTTTTGGATAATTGGATTTTCTGAATACATTTTTCTTATAGCCAATAGAGCGGAGAGAGAGTCAGAACAAATGACAATTTTGCTTTTAGTAGTTACTACATATTCAGGCATTTACTAATTGCAAGTACCTCTGCAATGTACGAACTGCAGATTGAGTCGAGAGAGAACGATCGTCACACACAACCGCAGCCCCCACTCCAGCTGGATTCTTTGCACCGTCCGTATAAACAAAGTCTGCGTTAGCTAGTTTACTGCGGATTTTCAAGAATTCCCTTAGATAGGTAATAGGGTATGTATTTGTTTTTAGAAACCTAGCTATAGAGAGACAAACTTGTGGATTGGGCAGGAGCAAGGGAGGAATAGGGGATACAACCGATTGTTGTAGTTTTGGAAAGTTGATGTTGTTACTATGAAGAAAGTGTGACACACGTAGAGGAAAAGGCAGCTTACTAATTTCCAGGTTGCTATCAATCAACAGTGGCCTTTGGTTAGGGAATTTTTCTGCTAATGGGTGTTGCGGCAAAGAAAGTATTTTTGTGAAAAAGTTCAGGTCCAGTAGTTCTCTACGAATCTCCAGTGGTAACTCTCCAGCGTCAATGTGGATACTACCAATAGGACTAGAGCGGAAAGCCCCAATGGCCAGTCTCAAGCCGGCGTTATGAATAGAGTTTAGCAGGGTGAGCGTATTTTTACTTGCAGAATTATAGGCATTGCATCCATAATCTAATTTGGATCTAACCAAAGTTCTGTAGAGAGTCAACAGACTAATCCGGTCTGCTCCCCAGTTTGTGTTACTCACCATTTTTATTAGATTAAGAGAACGAAGGCAAGTGGCTCTTAATTGTTTGAGGTGATATTTCCAGCTCAGTGTTCTATCAAAAATCAAACCTAGGTATCGGACAGTATCAGATATGAAGATAGGGTTATTACCAATGGAAATGGAAGCTATTATATTCGGACGCCTTTTGCTAAAGAGAACTGCTACTGTCTTACTTGCAGAAACCTGAAATCCATGATCAGAGAACCAGGTGTTAATTTCGTTAAGTGTGGATTGAATGTTCTCTTCTAGGGTGAGCACATGCTTTCCCTCAGTGTAAATCACCAAATCATCGGCGTAAAGCATTCCACATACGGGGGGATTTATTATATTCAACACCTTATTTATAAAAAGGCAAAAAAGTATCGCACTAAGAACGCAGCCCTGCGGCACCCCGTTTTCTTGTTCAAATTCATCGGAGAGAACTTTACCGAGACGAACCCGGAATCTCCTCTTGTTTAAAAAAATTTTTATAAAAGCAAGAATGAACCCGTTAATGCCATAATCAATTAAAGCATCCAAAATAACCCTCCTCCATGTTCGGTCGAAGGCATTTTCAATGTCTAAGAATACAGCCAACAATTTTCGTTTTTTATTGAACGCGCTTAAGATATCACCCTCCAGACGGACCAGGTTATCTCTCGTGCTTCTGCCTTTTCTAAAACCACTTTGCCATGGCGATAGTAAGTTATTGGATTCTAGGTACCAGACTAATCTATTTGCTATCAATTTTTCAGATAATTTACAGATGGAAGAAGTTAAAGAAATTGGTCGATAACTGGTGGCGAGCTCTGGATCTTTATCTTTTTTTAAAATAGGAATAGTAATGGCTGATTCCCATATTTTTGGAAAACTTTGTGTCAGAAAGAATTTATTTATTATCTTGAGAACCACAGATCTATCAACTGAATTCAGATTTTTGACCATTCCAATACATATTTAGCCAGGTGAAGAATCTTTTCTTGAATTTAAAGCCGTTGTAAATTCAGACAGGGAAAAAGGTTGGTTTAAGGGATCTAGCGGATTCGTATTGATGACAATTGGAATTGTCTCGAAGTTTTTTTTAATATTTAAAAAGTGTGTTGAATAGTTTATGGTAGAGGAAACATTATAAAAATGTTGACCTAGTAAATTTACTAAAATGGAAGGGTCTGTTTCATATTGATTGTTTTTTGTAGGCAGGTAATTTGTGGAGAATAACCAAAACCCATAATCTTTCTGACAGTCTCCCAAAATATAACACTTGGAGAGAACAACTTACCTTGCTAAGAAAGTTCTGCCAGGAGAGCTTTTTGTTTTTTTTAATGATATACCTTGCATGTTTTTTGGTAGCTTTGTACCTTTTTAAATTTTCAGAGGTTGGTCTCCGTAGGAATTTTCTAAGGGCATTTTTCCTTGTTTTAATAGCCTTTTCACAGTCATCTGTCCACCACGGAACAGGGACAGAGTGTCGAGGAGATCCAACTGAGGGAGAGGTATAATTCGAGCATGTAATAGCCGCCCGGGCAGCTTGTAATAGTCGTGTGTTTAGTTGGTCAACTAGTCGGTTACAGTCAGGTTCAGAGAGATCAATATCAATTAGTTGGGCTTTTTCTTGGAATGAGGGCCAATCTGCTTTTTTCATGAGCCACCTGTTAGGCCTGTCTATTGAATGACATTTGTGGAGGAGTTTTGTGACAATGGGAAAGTGGTCACTGCCATGTGTGTCTTCCAAAGTTCGCCACTGAGCTATGGGTTGCAGCTGAGGGCTGATGATGGTCAGGTCAATAGTTGATAATTTTCCGGATCTAGTACAGATATGAGTGGAACAAGTATGATTATTGATTATATTGAGATTACAAATATCTAAAAAGGATTCAACTATTTTACCTCTCTCATCTAGATGGTCATTACCCCACATTAAACTATGTGCGTTATAATCTCCCGCCAGTATCACAGGGCCTGGCAACGATTCAAACAGATCTTTTAATTGGTCTAATGTGTATACCTGACCCTTTAGGGGGGCAAGTATAACGAGCATATTGTAAAAGGACGCGGGACCGATAAGATTTTTACGGCTATAGCTTGTAAATTGGTGGAAATATTTAAATATATAAAAGGAATGTTATTATTAATTATAATGGAGACCCCGCCACAAGCGATTTGGCCACCTGTATAATCTATTCGCCTAATAGTATACCCGCGTAATTCAAATGTATCTGTAGTTTTTAAGTTTGTTTCCTGTAAACAGGCTACAGAGCAATTCAGATTCGCTAGTAGATATCTTATTTCATTTTTACGATAATTTAGGCCATTAATATTCCACTGCAGAATATTCATAAGAAAATATTTAAGAGAAGGGTTGTTTGTTTGTTTGCCTGTTTCCATAAGTTAGATAATTTGTAAAGTAAACAATGAATTTTACTAAAAATAAAATACATATAAAAGGAGTTAGAAAACAGTTCAGAATGGTATTGATATATTATTGAATAAAAATCTGTGTAAATTATAAATACGAAAATCAAAACTAATGCGTGTAATAATAGCAGTAAGATCATATAAATATTAAGTTACTTTGCCTATTTTTTGTTTATGTGTTCGTAAAGATGGATTATTTATAGTTTCTGGTAGTGAACTTTGTTCACTGAGTGATGATTGTTGTGATGGTGGCCTATTTCTTTTTAAATTAATTTCCAATTTTGTCTTACTTAATTCCTTGGGGGGTTTTATTTGACTTTTCTTATTAATGGGAGTTATCTTTTCAGATTCATTCTTAATATTGCTTATTTTATTTTCTGTTTTGCCACTGGTAGATGGTACAGTGACTACTAACATATCGTTTGTGCTATCTTTATTACATTTAGCCAAGGCAGACTCCAGTACGTTAATTTTCTGATATAACGTTTCAACCGTATTTGCAAGTTTTGTCATTTGTTCTATATATTTCAGTGATAGCTGTTTGTGGAGGTGGGGGGGCTACCGGGTGAGGGACAGAGGGAGCCGCTACTACCTCAGAGTACGATACAATTCTAGTTGTTGCCGCTTCTTGTCGCCTTACAATTAATTCGGCTTGTCGATACGATACTTTATCCTGACATCTAATTTTTTCTATTTTCTTTTCCCTTACATAGATGGGGCATTGTCTGTTATAGGCCGGGTGATCTCCCTGGCAGGTAATACATTTGGGGAGATTTTCGCAGTAATCAGAGTTGTGTGAATTTTCTCCACACTTCCCGCAGTTTATGATTTGACAATTTTTCCTTGTATGTCTAAACTTATAGCATGAGAAACACAGTAGTGGGTTGGGTTCATAAGGCCGAATTCTTATCGATAGAAAATCTAAAATGATTCTCTCAGGTAATTCGCTTTTTCAAAAGTCAAAATCAGGAGAGGGGTCGGTTTTCTTTCATTGTTAACTTTTCTATAAATTCTTCTTACGTTTACAATACCATGATCCTCTAATTCAGAGGAATTTCTTCTTCGGTACAATTTAATAATTCGGGAATAAATGCTACACCACGTGAGAAGTTAAGCGATCTATGTAGTTCGAACGATACTGGTATATTATTATAGGTTTTTATGTTTTTGAGATTTAAAAAATTCTTTTCATTATTCACAGTCAACAAAACACTACCATTTCTTAAAAATTTTACATTAACTTGTGGACCATAACTTTTAATAAATCGACATACGTTGAAGGGGCTGAAATCATTGAAAGTTTTGCCCGCCGTTTGTGTGTCCAAACGTGCAATTAAATACTTTCGTGACCATTTTCCCTTAATTTGAAATATTAACTCCTGTAAATCAGGAGGTTTAGGCTCAATGGACGTTGCCATTTGAGTTTTAAAGTAATTATAAAGGTGTTAAATATAAGAAAGTAAAATAAAACTGGTTATCTAGAATAACTGGAAAGAAAAACTAAAACAAAAATCTTATATACTAAACAGTATAAATGAAGAAAGAAAAAAAAGAAAAGAAGAAAAAAAATAATAAAAAAAAAAGACTATGGGTACTCCCTGGAATAAGTGAGTCCAATATGTCGCGACACAGAGCAGCAGTTCACAATGTTCTCTCTTCGAGAGGTAAACATGAAATGTGAGGTATCGTTACATTATAAACTAAACCCTTCAAGTATACCCTGTTATGCTGCTAAACCAATATGTAGCCCCATCCACCACGATATTTATGTTACGGTAACTGAGTAGAAAAATTAAGTTTAAGCGAAATTTGTCAACTACTTGACTGATCTTACTTTGACAAAACTTGATTAACTACAGCAAGACAAAAGTTGTATAACTGTGTTTCAAGCAATTTTTTTCAGACTCTGGAAGGCTGCACGGGCAACTGAAAACTAATGACTACATTTTATTAAAGATTTTCGATTCTACATTGAAGCAGCAAATCGGACAAAGAAGAGAAGGTCGAAAAAATTCTATATAATCTTTTTGAAGGCAGGGATATTAAATACTGCAATAAGTTAGATAAAGTTACCTTTTTTTAATTACTTTATCAATAACATGCATTATCACCTGTTCAACTACTATTTGGAAGAAGGCTTTAACATTAATACCTATGGCGGCCCATTTTAGCTCTCTTATAAATTTTATGTTGGTAACAACCATAGCAGTTCATCCCTTTTTTAAAACCTTTTTTTCCATAGAGATGGGATTTATACAGTTGCGCAAGCCGGTTGTGAGCTATTTTCATCCTCAGATTTGATATTTGTGAGAGTTATGTTTATTAAAATAATTAAGTTAATGTACCTGAATGGCCTCTTTTGTTAACTTCGGGGTCATCACTTTTTGTAGGGGGTGATTATATTGCTGAAGTGTAATTTACACTAGTTCAGGATGCAGGGGTCCACAAAGAATAACACGAATGATTGTAGTTTCTGATTCACAAACAATGTCTCGTTATTAATAAAATACAAACATTGAATACTAAAAGGCACAAATGCAACAACATGTACGTATATCAAAACATTGGTTTTATATATATATTTTATATGAAAAAAAGGTTATAAAAAGGGATGAACTGCTATGCTTGTTACCAACATAATATTTATAAATTTTTAGTTAATATAGGGGACCCGCCACAACCCATATTTATTTAATGTTGAAACCTATTTCACAAGGGATTGCTAAATGAGTGGGCAATAAACCCGAGACAAAAAATATTATTATGACAGATTAGTTCAAAGGATTATTAAACTTTTAAGTGATTTCACTTTCGGAGTTTTGATGAATGGATTAAAATGGAGTTTTTATGGCCAGCTGACTGACTACACCCAATGTTGTCTTATCGTAGGAGTAAGAAGGGCACTTATACAGAAGGAATTTAAGAGATATTAGACCTATGCACTTCTTCGCTGTTGATGCGATCATTTCAATGAAATCTAATCAAAAACATCTTACATATTCCACCAGTGATTCTGAACTAATAACTGTGTTATTAGAAATGTTTAATCTGTCATAATATTATGTTTTGTTTATGAGAATCATTCAGAATAATAGGCTTGGTGTTCCTAATTTTTTTTTTAAACATTCTGTTCATAAAATTTATAAATATTACTTCTAATATTTAGGACTTTTTAATATTAGTACTTTTTTGGTTAAAAAAAAAAAAACTGGACACGTTGAATAAAAGTATTGTCAATTATAATGTTATAGGTATCGCGATTAGAGAGGGTTGATAAAGCAGTAGGGATTCAGTTGTAATATGGATGAAAAATACATCAAAACAGTACTTTTTATTAAATTGCAACAGAAGTCATATTCTATCGGTTTTAGTAATTTAGCCTTTTGCTAAAAAATTAGCAAATTTCACAAAAGAAATTTCAAAAAGGCTGCAAATTTTTTTACAGTATTTGAATTATGCTTTCCTTAAGCACTAGATCTTCTTAAACAAATTTTCACATCATATTTGTTTTACGACATCACCTGTTTTACTTATATCAATCGTCTTAACACTTTAAATAACAGAGCAAATTTTTCTTTTGTAAAAGCCATCCTTATTAGCTTTTCCAATATGACCCTAGATAAGAATCTCAACAAATTATCAACAACACAACTCTCAACATTTGAGTTTGATACTACTTTCAAAATTTCAATTTATGGAAGAAATATTTTTAAATCTCCACTTTTCATCTTTTTGAAAAGGTTCATGAAATGAAACAGGTTTGATAAGTAATTTGAAACGGGTAGAACAGCAACTGGTTTGCTTTAGGCTACTAATATTTTTAGAATTTATATTGCCCCAATCATTTGAAGTAAAACTATTTGTATGAAATTGGGAAAATGTTACGCTTTTTTTTTTTACTTTTTTTATTTCAATATGTTATTTAGATTTTTATCAAATCTTGTTAATAACATATGTTTTTTATTTTTATAATCTTTTACCTAATAAGAGATTTATATTCAGAATATAACGTTTCTTTTATAAATTAAGTATAGGTTTAGTACTTCTTTCTAAGTTTTTTAAAAAAAAAAACTCATAACTTTATATGAGTCTCTTTTTATGGAATCGAAGTATGGATAAAAAGCGATTTGAATAAAATGTTTATGACACATTTCCTTATGAGAAAAAAGGCATTTTCACAATATACTTTTTACATTGTATTTTTATTAAATGAAACAAATTTATTGTTTAATTATTTATGATTTGTTTATATAGAGTTAAAGGGTTTCTAATTTTCTTTTATTACTACGTTTACTTCTATATTTTCTATCTGGCACCAGTTTGCAAAAGAATTCCCAATTTGAACCTCGTGATTTTTTTTTCTTAGCAATTCTAAAATATTTATTGATGACATTAATACAGCATTTGGAGAATGAAGTGTTTCAACGATCATCATTGGGTTCACTAAATTTTCTTCTGGATATACCAGCGTAGAAAGCAAATTTCGTAATTACCCATGAAACCGACTGAAGTAGTTTTCCATCAGACGGTCAAAGAACTCGCATCAGATGCCTAATATAGTTTCCACAGGCATCTGTGGCCGTTTCCAGCATTGGCAGGATTTGAAAAGCTGGTAATTGGGTCTTTTTTTAACAGCTGACCGAGAAATATCAGCAGATTTTGTGAAATCTGCAATTTCTTGATTGTATGTGAAAGAAATAATCCCTTTTTTTTTTTACACCACTTCATAATTTGTGATGAACAAAGATGTCTATCGATTTCGATTAGGATAATAGTTAGATATAGATGAAACATCTGGTCGGTCATTTGCCCAAACCAAACCACATTCTTAGAAACTGATGACGACCATATGGTAATCATTGGTCCGGTATATAGCGATGAATTGATTCACTTTCCTCATAAAGTTTAGCTCAGGCTCAGAAACATCCAGCAGAGAAGATTCGCTCGCTATTGCTGCCAGAAGGTTAAATGCGATGGGCTGTAAAGTTTTGTCACATCCTCTTAGGCCCCAAATTTGGGTCTAGCAGATAGACGCGCTTTAGACTATTTTTTTGTTTTAAAGGAAAAAGTTTCACAACCTACAATGAAGTCAAAAATTCTTTTTGGGAATTTTCTTTTGCCATCATGGGAAACTTCAAAACTTATAAATATGGAATCGGAAACTTTTGTCTCGATGGTGACAATGTAAAAGTAAAGTAAAGTAAAGTAATGCCTGTTTTTTCAGGCGGGCTTAACGTCCAACTACCAAATTAGGTGTCGTGGACGGGGGCGGAAGCACCTACTTTACTGTTAAATTTTTTCACACCAATATAAAATTTAGCAGTTATACGCGGGACTCGAACTGGGGTCCTCCTACTTACAAGTCCATGCTCATAACCACTACACCAACACCCGCCCCTGGTGACAATGTATAGGGATGTAGTGATGAATTATTTTGAATAAAAAAATAAGCAATTTTTAACTCTAAAAATTGTATCGTATTTTGCGAACCACAATGGAGACATTTCATATTCTCTTAAATAAGAAAGAATATTATAACAACAAAAAAAATAATAATTAAGCATGCCTATTTAATGTTGATTAATTTTAGTATAATATTTTGTTATTCATAACATAAGAAAAGACAGAAACATAAGAAACATTCTTTCTGCAAATATTATTAATATTTGAACGAATATTATTTAATATTGATTTATTCATTAACATGTTCAATTTAAGCAAATACTACGTCTTAATTTTAGCTGGGAATATAGTAGCACCTACCAGTTCTTTTCTATTAAAACAACTGTATAAATATTGTTCTATAAACGGCCCTTTTATGGGTCTAAACTCTGGTGTTCTTATTTTCCCACGGTCATTGTCAATCCCAAAAGTTATGTCTGTTTTCTTTCAGTGCTCTCTCATACCTCTTCTGGTTTGTATCCCACTGGGCAGGGTATTTATTACACGACATCTGTAGTTCTTAAATAAAAAATAGTATTACATTTTTCTTAATATTTTTGTTTATATTATATTCTCACATTACATAGTCTTACTATACGATTCTAAATTAAACTTTTAGTTCTGGGTAATTTCTGTTTTTGCTATAATTAAGATACTATTGTCTGTTGATAATTAGGATATCATTAGTGTAAATCAACCATTATTAGGCCTTTTGCAGCATATATTTATTACACCAAACTATGCTGAATTTTCTAGATTAGAGAGAATGATCAATATGTTTTAGAAAATGAGTTGATTTTTGGTTGTATCTGCAGATCTGTATAGTAGAAGATAGTTAGAATTTTTAATAACAGTTTACTGTTGCCTGCTGTAAGAGTTGCAATCATATCAAATCTTTGAAATGGGGTTTCATTAAAAAAAAAAGTTTGTATGAACAAAAAAATGATTTTGATTTTAGCAAATGGTCTATAAGTGATTGTCTATGAACAGAGTAACTTCATAAATGAAAACCCACAGGAAGCATAAACTTGATTTTTTATTTATGTTCGCCAAGAAGATCAGAGGCTTAGATTCGGTCAGAAACTAAAAATATGACTTAGAGAATAGTTTTTACTTCTGTTTTTGGAAATTTTCTTTATAATGGCACCTTACATTTTCTTCAAAATAAGGAATTATCTCATATACCTAGACCTGTCACTTTTATTTTATTGCATTATTGAAGGAAAATTGATCCCCTTATTGGTATGTAAGAAGTGGTGGAGCTTAACATACCACTTAGGTGATATGAAATATCAAAACAATTCTGCCATCAATAATGAAAAATTCAAAATAAAAAGAAAGTTCTCTATATATATGGTAAAAATTAAAAATTTTTAAAAAATTTTAAGTTTCAAGAAAATCGATTAAATGGGTAAGCGACTTTCGAGAGTGCTATTTTTTAATTTTTCTACTTTTTTTTCCCGAATATAGCTCCAGCGATTTTATTTAAACAAATTTACCACAGTTCACTAAAAAGATATTAATTACATTTCAAACATTTTTTTTATATGATTACATTATAAGGCTGCTGGGGAAGCTGCAGCGTTAGGCTTTCCTCAAAGTTACCTATTTAACAAGTGATAATTCTATTCTTCTACCTGTTTACCATTATTAAGGAGACATAGCTTAGTAGGTAAAATTCATAGCGTGAAGCCAATCATTTAACTGAAAAGAAACTTTTCGGAATAACCTTTAGCTTTTAAATATAGCTCTCATTTGAATACACTTTTTTATTAAATTGTTATACATAATTCTAAACATATCTAAAGCTATATAATTTTCGTTTGGAAATTAAATACTGAAAAATAAAATAAGAAAATTATTAGAATAAAAATAATGGCATTATTTAAATTTAACTGCTGTAAATTGTTGGTGTAATAAATTTCTTAATTGCAGATTTTATTAATAAATAAATATTTAACGGTAAGTAAATATATGTAGTAGTGAATAATAATATAGAAAATAATAATAAAAAAAAAAATATATGCATTGCCAACTTGACTTTTTATTCATTTACTAATAACAAAATGCTAAACCTGAACAAAACTTGTTTCTATTTCTGACTTTTTTTTTTTAAATAAAGATTTCTGAAAACACTTAAACATTTTCGTTTTTATAAAAAAAAGAAGAGAAAAAACATTTTTAACAATAATTTATTTTTATTTAGAACAGTATTTAAATTAATATCCATTACACATTTTTTTTACAAACTAACATTTGTAATATTCATAAACTTTCTCAGTCTATGGCAAAAGATATTTGTTTCAGTAATTAATAAACTAATTAAAAAAATTTAATCAATATTGATAGCATCACTTTGAAATATCGAAAATGATTTTTGGATTTTAGTACTTGGTTTTATTAAATTAATCTATATTTTTTTTTTTAATTTGTGGCCGGCTTTAGGAAACGCGATGCCATATTTAAAGTGATCAATGTTCAGTGTAGGTAGTAATAAGCAAAAGAAGCTGAAGGCAGGTGAAATAGATCGTCTATGTCGATCTGCTAGGAAGTCTCGATTAGAAAAGATAAGGAACGAGACTATTAGGGAAATAATGGAGGTAAAGGAGCATATTTTGGATAGTCTGAATAAGAGAAAGGAAGCTACAATGGTTTGGCCATGTCAAAAGGATGGAGGATGGAAGACTGCCAAAAAAAAATTTTAAAATAGACGCCGTCCGGAAGAAGGAAGAGAGGAAGATCGAAGCTTGATTGGGCGGATTGTAGATTGTTGAAAGGGATTATCGCACTGCGACCTGAAAGATCTATTGTGCCCCCCGGAGCCTTCTCAGTGCACTGCCGGCCTCCAAGCAGTGTTCTCTAGCTGCAGACAACATTGCTCATCAGCGGACATTGAGTTTTAGAGGCTCCGAGGAAGAGAAAATCTAAGGGCAGCATGCTGGATTCGAACCCGGGCATCCGGTTGCTAGTCCAGCGCGCTACCACTGAGCTAATCCATTCGGAGATCCTAGTTTGTGTACTGTGTTTGTCCTTGTCTGTAAAGTGTAGTGTATGTAGTTTAAGTGTATTGTGTACTGTTCTGACAAAGTGCATGGAGTACTGAGCTGTGGTAACCCGAGGGGTTGCTACTCCCCAAGTAACTGCATACAACAGATACCCCTTGCGGGCTTGATTGGGCGGATACATTAATGAAGATATGGCTGGCTGGGGATTAGCTGAGGAAGATGCTCTTGATAGAGACCTGCGGAGAAATACAATAAGAGGTCGTACTTTTATTTAGCATTTATTTAGTGGGAAATAACCTCATTATAGGGAAATTAAAAAAAAAAAAAAAAAATGAATACTTTGGAGATTATTGCAAATTAAATATTAGCACATATACATTTCGATAAATTTATATATTATCATCTGTATTTTGGATAAGGGGTCGATAGAATGTAAAGAAGTAAAATAAAGTAATGCCTATTTTTTTAAGGATGGTTAACCGCCAATCAGTTGTCGGCGAAGGCGAATTAGCAAACATATTTGTTGAGTGTTTCGCGGCTTTTTTTTTTTTTTGTTACAATACTGTGAGTACCTCAAAAAATTTATTTTCGGTGAAAAAATTCGATTCCAAAAATTTGGCACGATCGTAATACTTCCTCTGAGAAAGTAATAGGTATATCTCAGTGGTGTTATCCACTCAGCTATCCTGGCGTCTAAAAGTCGATGGAATGTTAGTTGTGTTGCTTTACAAAGGAATGTGCACTATACACTTTTCAGGTATATTGTGGCAGGTTACTTGGTGTCCCAAGCTAACAAGAATAATGCTATACTCTCTCAGCATACCAGAGTCTTGCCCATATATAGATGAATGCAATTACTTGGGTAATTTACACAAACGGGCAAATCCTGGCCTGGCACTGTCACACATACTCAATTCATTTTTACCTGCATTTTATTGTGCTTTTTGCAGACTATTTCATACAATGCTTAAACAGTCGTGAAAGGGAGCGATATCTAGGTCGCAATGGTTTTGGCTTTGTTCATAATTATATTGTCCTCTCTACGCTATACTGGATACTGTTGTAAAATGAAAGACATTAACAACAGGTTTTTACTTCCCCTTACTCTGTAAGAGGAGATATGAGGTATTGCTGTTGTATTAAAATTTTCGAAGTTATGTTTTGACCTGAAACGGATGTTTTGAGATCACCATGAGTACGAGAAGAATGTTTTTAGTGAATGGTATGAATGTATGAACAAAATATCTAAAAGAGGAAAAATTGCCGACGCAGAAACATGGTATTCCGCTTACCTGCTATATCATAGAACCCGACCGAGAGATTTTTTTGCGATATTACGAAAACGGCTCCAATTCTTTTTCTTTAAACTTGATATTGGTATATCTATTGCCTTAATAAAGAGCTATAACTTTTATCTGAAACATTTTTCTAAAGAAAATTCATTTTGGAAAAAGGGTTTTTTTGGCGAGGGATGATGACAAGTTAGGCATTTTTATAAAACGCTACTTTTCATAAATTGTACGATTCTATCATATAAAATCTACATAATATTAATAAAAATTAAATGTTTAAACAAAATTCCAAGTTCAAATAAAATCGGTTAACCTGGGTCACTTTACTGTAAGGTTTTTCAGCTATCTGTTGATTTTTCCAGAATGACGCCAAAAGGATTTTGATATACTAATTATACGCACAGATTTATCACTTTAGTTTGTAACTTTTTTCTCAGAAATTGAGACCCTGGTGGAGCTGGAAGATCATCCTTCCCTCTAATTAATAAAAGTAGATCTATTAAGTTCAGGTTCTTCCACTGTTATCATATTGAAGCCAATTATATATTAGTAAATAAAAGTATGAGTACTAAAAAAATTGTTAATAAGAGAAAGTAAATTGTGGTAAGAGAAAGTAGTATGAGTGTTTACAATTTTTTTTTTTTCAGATAATGCACGGTACCTTCATTTCTGTTGGGTGGATGCACTGTCACCTTCATATGTTGTGGAAAACCAGTTTGAATTCATGTCAGGTTAGTTAGTTTTATTGGACATAATTAACTCGATTAATTGTTTATTATACAAGGTAACTATAGTTGGTTGTATTTTTTAAATATTTTATTTAATAACGTGTTCGTTATAATCAGAAGGTTATTTTTCATTTGCGTTTTATTTCTCTAATTGCCCCATGGCTTTCTTAACCTAGTTCATTAATATAATATAAATGACCTCAATTCATTTTTGTATTGTAGGTCATAACGTATTTATTAAAACTTCCTAGCGATCAGAAATTCATAATGAAGTTCGTAAATGATAAACATTGGTATATGTTTTTTATATATTGATGTAAAAACTCATTACGGAACCGATTTTCATGGCAGCCATATTTATGAATTTCAAACTTCTATGCTGCTTGTCTGTAAATATTTTTTTTTTCTAAATTACTGATTGAAAAGAAAAGAATAAGTATTATTTGTAAGTTCTTTGTTTGAAGTTAAATAAAACCTGATAAGGTTGAAGATAAACTGCCAGATCAGAATGGAACATAATTGTTAGGAAAACCATGGTTGATAAATATAGAATATTCTGCGAAAAAATTAGTGTTTGCATACTACATAGTATAAATATAAACTGCTCTCAAAATCAGTTTTAAGTATGGATTATTTTTGAAAATATGTAAGTGTTAAAAAAAATCTTTTCATTATTGAATCAAAGATCAGTAGAATGTTTTTTATTTTTGAAAGAAGTTATGGTAAACGGTTTGATGGTGTGCGTCATGTCATGGGTATGAGAGAGAAATCTCGTGGTTATCCAGGGCATATGAATGCCGAGAAGTATATAAATATTTTTCAAACTAAATTTTTAAAGAAAGCGCTGAAAATTTGAGAATTGAAGGGGAATTCATTTACCAAAGAATAGCATGAAGCATACTGAAATCAATAAAAACAAGGCTTTATAATATATAATGTAAGACGATAGCTAATTAAGCCTCGTCAATCTTTAAACATAATTAAAAAAGAAGATTTTTTTTGGCACATACTGGATACTAAAATAAAAAATAAAAAAACAAAATTGGTGGTAAGTTTCAGATGAAAGGAATTTTTTTTTTGTAAGAATGGCAAAGAATAGAAAAAGGCCTTCATAAAAAAAAAACTTGTTACACTCCTCTCTCAAAGAAGGCTCCAGACTATTTATTATAAATGCCAATAAGATGCTTAAAAGTATTGTTTGTTTTTTTTTAAACTTAAGTATGCAAATACTTTTTAAAAGACAAATTGGTGATAATATTTAATTTTAGTTTATGTAAATGTCATATTAGAAAAATCTGTTATGAAACACCCATACGACCTTCTCTTTTTACAGTTAATACAATTATGAAAGTGGCAAATTTGCCTTCAACTTGAAGTTTCATTCATTCTTGGCATAACATAAATATAGAGGTGGTGAAAGTACAGCACCAACCCAAGGTAGTTAGTAGTTGAATGATTACATTGTTAGAAGGACAGCGTCAATAAAATTGATCAAACTCCAATAAATTTGAAAATAAACTTCGTAGAACCATCTAAAGTCTAAAGTATTCAAACAGAAGTAATTGTTTATATGTATGCAGTTAGATTTCAAAGTTTAAAGTAGCCACTTTCGAAAAAATTTCCCGAAACTCAATAACTTGTTCTTGTTAAGTCATTTTCCCGTTAACCCTGTATTATTCAAATTTTGAAGACTAGCAATTAATATTATTATAGCTGACAGAACCGTATACCTTAACATTGAAGTGGAACCCCAGAATCCCCACCGACAGTCAGTTTGATTGGAAAAATGTTTTAAATAAAAGTGATAGGTATTTATATGTAAGTTGTATACGAAGTTAAGTAGAGGACAAAGGTAAAAACATTGTGGTATATCCATCAGTGTCAAGTTTTTTAGATATTTCACACACACACACACACATACCATTCACCAAAAACATTAGAACATGTATCTCCGGTGAAACCGGAAACTCAATTTCGAAAATTTTGACAGAATCGCAATAATTCTTATAAGTAAAAAGTAATTCATTAAATTTCGAGCATGTTGTGTCAGGTGGGCTCATGTCAGTCATCTTATTGGGCATAATCGGTCTTCCTTCGTGGTTAATGAAGAGACCACTTCTTCAGTGCGGATAAAGTCTGCCAATCCAGCTGCAGTTTCTTGTTAAAAATAGCTTTTAACAATATTTTTGGCCGTAATGTTGGTGATGGTGGGGAGCGAGGCTGTACCGCTTAATTCCATCCGGGCATCTCTTTTTGCCAATTCGGCTGTCCTTTCATACTGATAATGCTGCAGTTTCTAGGTACCCAGATAATGCCACGCAGTGCTATCCGTCATTCTTCATCAAGCAAAGAGCTGATCATCGCTTTACAGTACAGGGCCGTCTTTGTCTGTTCCCTTCAGTGTTTCGTGAGTGCAGTTATGATCGCCTGGTAGTCTATTAATAATATTGTGTGCTCATTCCTTTCCTCACATATTCAAGGGCCAACTCTACCGCCGCAATCTCGCCACCGAAATTGGTTGTCATCTTGCCTAATGGCATGCAGGACTCAAATGCCTCGGAGAAGATCTCCGCGTCTGCATTCCGGTGTGCTTCCTCGGCTGAACGTCCGTGTAGATATGCAATCATGTATCTGATGGGTAGTATTTATTAATGCTTTCGAACGCAGATGCTCGTGAGTTCATAGTCGCATGAATGTTTTTTAGTCTCACCTCCCAGAGCCAAGTCCTTCCCTAATCTAGTGAGATGGTGGTGAGCGGTTGTTCGCTCATCTTTATTAATAACTGCCTGCCTACACTCCATATCCAAACCCATATCGGCAATCATTTTCTGGGTTTTCCCACTGAAAGTGCTTTATGTCTTCAGCCTTTGGGAAGTAGATTTTATAATTTATTAGACCAATACGGGGTCTTTAAGTCGTTCAATTTTTTTCCAATCAGTTTGATCAACCGCGATATCTTTTCATACCTTAAGAGGCCATGTTTGTAATTCCATGGCGAGAATGGGAGTGCATTTCGGTGCACCGAATTTATTACTAAAGACTTAATTTAGAAAGAGAGAGAGAGAGAGAATGAGACAAGGTGAGAGTTAGGCAGGGCAATGAGTGGTGGTTGGCTCGGATCGTAATTTACACTCTTCATTTGGTGATAGAATTGTATACGTCGTCATGAGTTTCAATTTTTGTGATGGGAGAAGTTTGATGGTACTTCTTTCCCAATTTATTTAACTGTCCTGGCGTATAAGTAGCGATAGTGGCGATATCTTGCGGTTGACAAGAAAATTA
The DNA here is from genome assembly GCA_011037195.1 of Triatoma infestans. Lineage (NCBI taxonomy): Eukaryota > Metazoa > Arthropoda > Insecta > Hemiptera > Reduviidae > Triatoma > Triatoma infestans. The sequence goes on from JAAEAF010000440.1 coordinate 109,151, forward strand.
GAAATATAGTATGTGATATACCATCACACTATCCTTATATTTTCATTTCCTAGGAACCTGTAAAGTTAAACCGCTCCGGTGATGGGCGGTGTAAAAAAAACTAAATATATATGCTTGTTTATAGTTATTTTAATTAAAACTAATAACAATTGTAATGTTTTTTATAATTATATTAACTTCAGTAATAAGAAAGACGTAAGAGTTTTACATCAGATTTTATTATTATTATTATTATTATTAAACATGTAAAATTTGTTTCAGGATTTTGAATTCTGTGTTCAGGATTTAGCTGACCCCCCCTGTATAGGAAGAAAATTAGAACAATTATTGCTCCATCAAGGTAATTTAATTAAAATTAATTTTTCATTCGTGAAAAATTATGAAGTCAGAATTTTTAGCAGTAATCGATTCGTTTATAAGTAATGATATATATATATAAATAAAAAATGCATAAAAAAATATATCTACAAATTTAAATTTAACATTATTGCGCAATCAATGCGTTACGCCATTTAATGTTAGCATAATATTTATCAAAGATTGCTTGTAGTCTATTTGTGTAAATGAAACGCAAATTTAGTTTTATTTTTATTTATTTAGTTGTTTTTTATTAATTTTTATTATTATCAGTTTTTTTATTTATTTATTAAACAATTAGGAAAAAAAAGAAGATTTGTTTTTGGTTAAGTTCCAAAAATTTTGCCCTACTTTCTTGATATAAATGCAGTGATATCTTCATCTACAAGTTGCTGCAGAGTACGAATATATAAAGATTTATATATATACATACATATATATATATATATATATATTTTTGTGTATAATGTAGATTAAAGATTTAATAAATTATACACAATTAAAAAGGAAGTAGAAAAAGCCACTTCTCTTACCGCCTGTAAGAGGAAGTTTTACAAACTTGCTAAATTTTCAAGTCGAGAGTTACTCACCGGAAATACATTTTGAGTTATTTACATCAACCGGAAATGCAAGTTACGAGTGCTTTTTTTTTTTTTTTTTTTTTTTTTTTATTCTTGAAAATACCTGTATTGGTTTTCTTCAAACTTTGCATACTGAATCAACATCTTAAAGGCATATCCACTTTTATTTGAAACATTTTTTTCAGAAGAATCTTTTTTTCATTTCTCATGATGCGTTGAGCATCATTGGGGCTTCTTTTGTTAGCTCAAAATACAGTAAAAGTTCAATACTGAATAAGAGGATCAAATATACTTAAGAAATATGAAAATTGAAATTGCATGTGCGAATTTTCGGGATGAGATTTTCAGTTTCTCGCTATTTTTTATAGCTTAATATATATATGTATTAGCTTATTGCAAAAATGTTTGTGCATTAATATAGATTTTATTTAAAAGTAATAAATATAAAAACGCTTACTTGAATTTTTATTCTTCAAAAATGTAAACCATCTTTCTGCAAAGTAATTCAGTTTGATGGCAGTACCATTCTTCTTTGATTTTGAGGCAAAAAAAAAACATTTTCATATCCTAATCACACACTGCTTCATAATTTTCAAAGAGCATCTTTAGAAAAAAAAATGAGCCATAAACTGGAAAAAGACTTATAAACAAATAGATGGTACTACACCGGGTTAGAGAGAGAGAGACACGATGAGTCAATACGCATACTCCCTCCCATCTCTGCTAATTTTATCTAATTCAAATGAAAAGATTGGTGGGAGCGTTATCATGTTGCAGAATAACTTTATTTTGGTTAATTAAAAAAAAGGAATACCTTGCTTTTAAGGATTTAATAAATAAACTTATTTCAAACTGTTCAATATAAAGTTCAGAATCAATATGTCTTCTTAGTTACACCAAATAATGCAAAGCATGACTTTCTGGATTACAAAAGCGTTCATATTTTGGAACAAATTTATGGACACAATAACACGCTGTTTGGCTAGGCTCTCCGACGATTCATGAGAGGATCTAATAATAGATCTTAAAATCTAGACATCCAGGTTTCTGAGTTGATGGTTCACAGTGGCGTTTGTCACCCCTACTACAATAGATAATCCACCGTGTTGTCGCATATTGATCTTGCTTCACATAGATTCGTACAATTCTTTATCATCGGCGACACGAAGGACGACCTTATCAAGAAGGGACTGTGCCCAAATTTCTATGGTTGCCGCCTTTTTCGCGCTTATCCCATTTTACCAGTAATGTCTCAGTAAAGTAAGTAAAGTAATGCATATTTTTTTAGGCGGGCTTAACGTCCAACTACCAAATTAGGTGTCGTGGACGGGGGCGGAAGCACCTAATTTACTATTAACATTTTTTTAACAAATATAAAATTTAGCAGTTATACGCTGGACTCGAACTTGGGTCCTCCCACTTACAAGTCCATGCTCATAACCACTACACCAACACCCGCCCCAGTAATGTCTCAGTAAACAGCAAATTGACAATTTTTTCTACGAATAATTTGATAGAAAATGAGAAGTAAAGGTGTTTGTGTACAAATAATTGAATAAAGAGTTTGTCAAAGAAAAACATTGATATATAAATTATATAAACAAAACAAGATCATCTCTCTTCAAATATCAGTATTGGTTTCATTGCACAAAACTTCTTGAAAACAATTTGATATTTCATACATATAAATATTAGTTCAAAAAATCTTTTTAAAATGGGAAAATCTAGTTTGAAACACTCACACAACTTTCTCTTACTCCAGTTCTCAAAATTATAATTGACAAATTTTATAGTTTGTGCACCAAATTTAATGAAATTTGTTGAAAACTGTCCGTAAAAGCGCACTTCCGGTTTACTAATTTTCTTGAATCTCGGAATTTTGACCATCTATTTATTTCTAATTAATTTTGTTTGGATGATAGAATTGTATAATCAACTATGATAGAAAAACTTTAGAGAAAAACATAATCCCACCCCTCCCCTAAAAGTCCCTTAAATGAATTTTCCCAGAGAAATGTTTCAAATAAAAGTTGTAGCTCTTTGTATGTTTAGTTTATATACCAAGTTTGAAGAAAATCGTCGGAGCCATTTTTGAGAAAATTACAAAAACGTAAAAAAAAACAAAAAAAAACTAGTAAAGTGGTACTTCCGGTTGAGGAATTTTGACAGATAACGTACTGTCTAGATACCATGGTGATACCTAAACTGAATATTAAGTTTCAACTTTCTCGTTTTTGAACTATGCTGTTCACATAAACACACACAAATCCATTTGCTAAAAACCACTTTTTTGGACTCAGGGGACCTCAAAATGAATATTTTCGGTTGAAAACTTGATATCGAAAATTTTGACACGATTACAATACTTCCTCTTACTAAGAGTAACAGAAAGTGAAAAAGACGAATTCTTTGGGAGCTGACATATTAGGCTTTCCTCTTTTTCAACCGTGCACGATCATGTTCCTTCATTTGGTGGGAGTTAAGGCAAATAAATATAATAAGTAAAATGTCTAACCTTTAAAAAAGATTCTTTAAAACGGCAATGTTTATACATAAACTTAAATAAATTGGGCTGGCCATAAACCTAAAAAAAAAAGTGATATAGGTTAGACATAATAAATATCAGAGTGGACAATGTGGGCGTCCTCTTTTCAAAACCATGTAGCATCAATTCAAATTTCAACTAAGTGACAGATCGTAAATATCCCACTAAAATCAATTTTTTCAGAAAAATATTTCAAATAAAAGGGATACGTTTCTATCTATGCCGCAAGCATGCCAAGTTTAACGGTTAAAATCGTTGTAACCGTTTTCGAGAAAACGCAAAAAAATCTCAAAAACCTATTCTGCAAAATCGCACTTCTTCAAATTTAGGATTTTAGTAAAGCTTCTAATGTGTCAGAGACATTTTCCATGGTAACCTGCTTCATTTTGTGGTTATCGACCGGTTTCGGTATAAACTGTATAATCTGAATCGGAGTGTATGAACTGAATTTGTTCTGTGCAAGTCTGTGTTTTCACACTGTCTGACAAAAGCATCCTGAAGATGGGCGAACACCCGAAACCGGTCGATAACCACAAAATGAAGCAGGCTACCACGGAAAATGTCTCTGATGCTTTCCAGATCTGCGGGACCAACCACCACACCTTCTAATGTGTATTAATATTAAGTAGGTTACACTGAAATGATACTTTAGAGGAAAGCATGACGCTAATATTCCACCAGAAACCCCCCAAAAAATAAATTTTCCTGTAGAAAATGCTTCAAATAAAAATGATTGGTTGAATTTGTGGTTAGTTCCGCAATGCTGGATAACATTTATGATTTTATCGATCATATTTTTGTAGTTCTGACCGGATTTTGATTCACCATCCATTGCTATTGTTGTTGGTTTCGCCGGAGCTGGAAAGCATCAACGATATTTTCCTTGATAGCATGCTTCTATTTTGTAGTCATCGACCGGTTTCGGACGTTCACCTATCATCAGGATGCGTTTGTTAAACAGTGAGATTCTACAGATACGTAGTTTATACACTGACTCGTGTTAAATGCCTAACTAGGTCAAGATGGTACCTGAGTGGGGGAAAAAACACATGTTTAGGTCTTTAAAGGGCACATTTTTCTCTAAAAATGGAAACATCCAACACGTGGGGGTTTATATCTTAAACTACATTGTTTGTGGGAGATTCGCCTTACAATATTAATTATACCATACTATCTTACTATTATATTTGTTGTGGTGGTTGGTTCCGCAGAGCTGGAAAGCATCAGAGACATTTTCCGTGGTAGCCTGCTTCATTTTGTGGTCATCTTCCCGGTTTCGGGTGGTCGCCCATCTTCAGGATGCGTTTTTCAGACAGTGTGATAACACAGACTTGCACAGAGCAAATTCAGTTTATACACTCAGTTTACACACTTCAGAGTAAAACTGAATTTGCTCTTGCAAGTCTGTGTTATCACACTGTCTGAAAAACGCATCCTGAAGATGGGCGAACACCCGAAACCGGGAAGATGACCATAAAATGAAGCAGGCTCCCACAGAAAATGTCTCTGATACTATTATATTTATTTATTTATAATAGCGCGAAATAACACTGCTGTATCTGTTCTTGTCAGTGACTATTTCTCAGCAGCCCACGGCTGACACAGTGTTTGCTTTGTGTACATCTGTGTTATCACACTGTTGACGTATCCTGTTGATGGGCGAACGCCCGAAAACCGGTCGATGACCACAAAAAGAAGCAAGCTATCATGGAAAATATCTCTGATTCTCATCCATTGTCAGAATAACGCTAACAATCAATCAGTGAAGAGAGATGATTTCAACTTAACGTTTCTATCACGCATCCCACAATGGTTGATATTATGTGGGAGATTTTTTGTGTGATTGGTATTTATGTGTTTTTAATTAGTAGACGAAGTTCACCTGAAAAGTCGCGTGAAAAACCATTCAATCAAGTCGCCACTTGCGGTTGATGGATGTTGCCTGAAATCTTCGTGTCTGATACGATGCTAGTGCCTAAAAGGAATACCAAGTTTGAGCTTCCTGCGAACTTTTCGTATTCGAGATATTCTGTTTACACACAGACACACATGCAAGCCATTCGCTAAAAACATGTTTTTCGTATTCAAGGGACCCCCAAGAGAGGAGTCTGGTAAATGCTTAATTTAAGAAAATCTGGCACCATTACAATACTAGGAGTAAGAGAAAGTAAAAATATGTTCATTACAATAAGAGAACATCATTGTGAATACCAGATAATTTTTACAAAATATATCCTTAAATATCGTTCATTTTAGGGGATCCAAAAGTAACTTAAATTTAAAACAGAATGAAGTATTAACTTGCTTTATGGGCTTGTACTAGAATAGAAGGTAATAGAAGTATATTCTTATTTGTAAAAGTAGGTGAAGGACTCTTTGTCTGTAGAACAGTCTGGATGAAGGTATATTGTGTGCAGCAGAGCTAGTTAATCATGATAAGCGGTTTCAGTGGGTAGGGGTAAAATACGCTTGTGAAATAATAGCATAAAATATTATTTATGTTGAAGATGGGATCTTATATATATATATATATATATATATATATTTTGTGTGTGTAAAATCGATGATATTAATTCATTCGTATTTGCATTTAATAGTTATTAGTACGTATATCTGTTGTTTGATACTTGTAATTGTTAGTTTTTCTTACGGCTGCAAGAGGAAGTTTTCAATCGTGTTGAATTTGCGAAAATGAGTGTTTTTACCGGAAATATAAGTTTTGAGACCCCTTTAGTAGTAAAATATTTTTTAGAGAATGCTGCGCGTGTGTGAGTGAGAGAGAGAGTACAAAATTATCTCAGATACGACACAACTAAAACTGCAATTTCAGGTTTTGTTTGAATGGTTAGAGGCATCTAAAAGGAAACTTCCTTCTTATAACATAAAAAAAAAAAAACTGGTGTGAAACACTCACTCCTCCTTTTAATACAATTATGTATACGGGAGTGAGTCAAATATAAACCGGACTTTTTTTTGTATATATTCATTTATGATAAGAAATTACAAAAAATATAACGAAGTTGTTGAGGAGAGAAATTAGGTTTGATTAAATGAACGAGATATGAAGACACTAATATAATATAGCTAAGTTTACACTAACTGCACTGGACTTTATAATGAAAATGATAGAATAAATGGTGTGAGTAAAGATATGATATGATACGATGCGATATACAGTTGTATGGTTGTATCTGATAGATCTCCTCTAGATAGATTCCCACTGGCTTATATACATACACAGGTTCTCCCACTCTAGCCTGCCTAAGTCAGAGAGTAGTCTCTGTTAACCAGAGAGGGCCTCTCTTCTCTCTGCTGTGGTTGCATTATCTTTGCGGTTCCATTATAAAAAACATATTTAATATTTTTATTCAACATAGTCTCCTTTACACTCTACACATTCTTCCCAGCGTTTTGGGAATCCCTTCTTCCAAGAAGTTTTGAGATAGACTCATCAGCTAATTGCGCACGAAATCTTTGACAACTTGATCGTTTTCAAACCGTTTTCCACACATTGCTTCTTTCAAAGGGCCCAAACAAAAAGTAGTCACAGGGACTGTAGGGAGAGTGTTCAAGGACAAATCTGGACTGTAGGGAGAGTGTTCAAGGTTTTACAATGCAGTTCGACCATTTCTCCTTTGTCTTTTGGTTCTGTAGGCGGCGGCTTTCGCTGACTCCAACAGCTGGCAGTAGTAGGCGGAATTCACTGTGCGTGTCGATCGTGTAGGAAGTCAAAGAGTAAAACTCCCCTCCAGTCCCCAAAAAACACTTTTCCGGCAGAGAGACGGGTTTTTGCCTTCACTGGGAATACTTCATCTTTTTTTCGCCACTCCTTATTCGCCATTTTTGATTCCCGCCTGTAGTGGTGCATCCACGTCTCATCACATGTCACAATGCGCCTCAAAAACAACTCCCCTTCCTGCCGGAATTGATTCAAAAGTCTCTCAATGCTTTGTAATCTGACCACTTTTTGATTTGTGGTCAGTAACCTCGGAACCCATTGAGCACAGACTTTTGTGAAGCCAAGATGTTCTGTGATTATGGTATAAGCACTTCCATGATGGGCTGATTCCCATCTCTGAAGCGATTTCATCGATTTTTTTGGCGGCGGTCACCTTCAATAAGGTTACATATTGCACGCATGTGGTCATCTGTGACACTTGATCTTAGGCGTCAATCGTGACCTTGATTATCTACACTTTCACGCCCACCTTTAAACTTTTTAGCCCAATCCCTTGGGTCCGAGAAAAGGTACCTTCACCAAACTGTGCTTGCAATCGAGTCAAAATTTGCGTTGGTTTAACACAAATTTCCTCGTTTAACACTTACCTTCGTTAGTTGAAAACTTAACAATAATACGTTGCGCAACGCGCGATATAACCTTTTGCTCAGTCATGGCTGTACTGGCGACAGAACAAAGATAAACAATTGCCGATTAGACAGAGATAAACAATTGCCGACAGAACAGAGAGAAACAAAACCAATCTTGTTTGGGACGGCCTGATGAGGCACTAAGATCGAGTCCGGTTTATATTTGATTGACTCCCCCGAAAATGACAAATTTTACGTATTATCCTAACAAATGTAAATACCAACCAATCGTGGCAGGTAGTGAAGTGATGATTATATTATCGTCCAGTAGAGCGTTCAAAAAATACTGAACCAACTACAACATAATATTTGAAGTTAACGCTCCAAATTCCTTTGCATAACTATCAAAAAGAGTTTGGGGGGGGATGTTTCAGATAAAAAAAAGTATGTTTTTATGTATGAAGTTAGCATTTCAAGTTTAAAGAAAATCTTTGTAACTGTTTTCGTGTGAATACCAAAAAAAAAATCAAAAACCAATTCTGAAAAAACGTACTTTCGATTTTCTTTAAATTTTCAATTCTATTATCAATGTTTCTAATGTGTATTCATATTATATAGGTAATAAAAAATACCATAATATATTATACTGAAGCGGTACTTTAGAGGAAAGCTGTTTTTCCCCCCAAAATTAGTATTTTCCCGGGGAAATGTTGCATTTAAAAGTGATACATTTTTTTTTATTTTTGTGAGTGTTGATGGCATACAAAATTTAATGGAAAATACTCGTTGAAACTGATTTCAAGATAATCATGAAAAAGGGAAATAAATAAACATCCACTAAAGTCGCATTTCCAGTTAATGGGTTTTGTCCGAAATTCTCGTGTATGATGGGATAGTAGTACTTAAACCGTATACCAAGTTCGAGCTTCCTGCAACTTTTTGTTTTTGAGATATTCTGTTGGCACACACACACATATATATATATATATACAGACCATTCACTTAAAACATTTCGGTAAAAACTTAAATTTCGAAAATCTAGCATGATTGTAGTAGTACTTCGTCTTATTAGGGTGTAACAGAAAGTAAACAACAAGTAAAATATATGGTTCCCCACTACCTAATTTTTTTTTTTTTTAAGATTTTGGGGAGAATTAAATGTTTAATAAAAATAACTCTTTTGTAGATTATTTGTCAATTAGGATAGTAATATCTGTAATATGTGAAAGTTGTTAAGTGTTCCCCACTAGTATTCTTCATAGTGATTAGCTGGTAAAGAGAAAATTTCGATTTATTTTGAACACCAATATTTAAAATTAGATTTTTGTAATAAAATAAATCTGGTTTATGGACTTTCACCTACTGCAATTTACAATATTTCTAATTATCTAATTCACTTGGGGCGGATGTTGGTGTAGTGGTTATGAGCATGGACTTGTAAGTGGGAGGACCCCAGTTTGATCGAGTCCAGCGTATAAGCTGCTTAATTTTATTATATTCGTTTAAAAAATGTTAATGGTGAAATGTGTTATGTGTTTCCAGTGTTATGTGTGTTTCCGCGCATACTTTTGAAACGTTGTGTAGAAAACGTTAATCGATTTTGACCAAAACCTTATTGTCAAGTCTTCTGGTGAAACTTGAACGAAGTATCAAGTCTGAACTGTCTGCAATTTTCCGATTTTGAGTTATGCAGACCTCACACACACACAGACACACATAACACTCGCCAATTACTAAAAACTACTTTTCTAATTCAGAGGATCTGACCGATTGAAATACTTTCAATTATAGCAATAAAAGAATGTAAAAAATCTGGTGCGAAACACTCACACAACTTTCTCTTTTTGCAGTTTACAAAATTGTTATTAACAAATTTTATAGTCAGTATAAACACAAATTTAATAAAATTCGTTGGTATTTGTTTTTATGGAGAAAATCGCGAAAACTGAAAAAAAAAAAAGTGTTCAGTAAAAATGCATTTACTAATTTTCATGATTCATTCTATTCTAGTCATTATATGATTCATTCATTTTATATTTCTAGATTAATTTTTCTTTAGATGGTAGAATTGTATAATCAACTAAGCACTTTAGAGGCAAACATAACCTTTCCCCCATCTCCATCCCCCAAAAACCCACTTAAAATGACTTAACCTGGAGAAATTATTCAAATAAAAGTTGTAGCTCTTTGTTTGTATGTGTACTTCATATACGAGGTGTGTAAATTAAGTAATGAGACTGATTTTCTAGTGTTCGATCTGGCAACACTGGTGACGCGGCGCATGCGTGGTAGGGCAAGTAAACATCTGATACACGTCCAGTGCAAATTTGAAAATATTAAGAGTTGTTGCACTGTCCGTAGTGACTTTTTTTGCGAGCAAGGTTTTTTCAGTGAGTTTTAAAAATGAGTGACATCAATTACGAGCAACGTTGTGCTATCAGGTTTTGCTTCAGACTTGGGAACAGTGCAACGGAAACGTTTGAAAAACTGTGCCAGGCCTATGGAGACAATGTTTTGTCGAGAGGCATAGGTTTTTAGGTGGTTTAAGTCGTTTGCAGAAGGAAGGGAATCAATTGAAGACGCGGCTTTCATCTTCAAGAACCGACGAAAATGTTGGCAGAATCCGCGATCTCGTGCTTTCAGATCGTCGTTTGACAGTCCGAATGATCGATCGGCGAAGAGTTGAATTTAACTCACACAACCGTTCATCAAATTTTGACTAATGAATTGGGGATGAGAAAAATTTGTGCACAAATGGTTCCCAAAAATCTTTCAAAAGAGCAAAAAGACATCAGAAAGGAAAGGAGCCTTGACTTTTTGGGAGCAATTGAAAACGATCCCAATTTTTTGGAACGTGTTATTACAGGAGACGAGTCTTGGGTGTTTGAGTATGACCCAGAAACTAAGCGTCAGAGCATGCAGTGGCACACTTCAACCTCTCCAAGGCCAAAAAAAGCAAGAATGAGCAAGTCAAAAATCAAATGCATGCTGATTTGCTTTTTTGATAGCCAAGGAATCGTTCACAAAGAATTTGTGCCTCAATGCCAAATGGTAAACCAACATTTTTACCGAGAAGTTCTTGAAAGACTTCGAAAAAGAGTCATGCGTGTGAGACCAAACATCAAAAACAAGTGGGTGTTGCATCACGACAATGCTCCGTGTCACACCGCGATTTCTATTAATGAGTATTTGGCCAGTAATAACATTCCTGTGGCTCCTCAGCCTCCTTATTCACCCGACTTGAGTCCATGTGACTTTTTTTTGTTCCCCAAATTGAAAAATCACCTCAAGGGACGTCATTTTGGAACATTGGAGAATATTCAAACAGCCGTAACCGACCAACTGAAGTCTATTCCAGTATCCGAGTTCCAGCACTGCTATGACGAATGGAAGAATCGTCTTCAGCGTTGTATGGCTTCCCAAGGTAGTTACTTTGAAGGGGACAATGTTGAATTGTAATTTTATTTGAATAAAAAAAAAAGATAAAAAATCAGTCTCATTACTTAATTTACACACCTCGTAAATAGTTTTAAAAAAATCATTGGAGCTGTTTTTTAGAGAAAATAGCGAAATATTGAAAAATAGCTTTTAAATATACGCACTTTTGGTCATCCAAACTCAGAATTCAAACTCAGAATTTTAACAACATATTTATTTCTAATTAATATTATTTAGCTGATAGAATTTGTATAATAAACTGAAATAGCACTTTGAGGAAAATATAACCCCACTCTTCCCCAAAAAGTGAACCCTTAAATGAACATTTCCGTGGGAAATGTTTCTAATAAATGAAGCAAAAAATTAGTTAGCTGGGGCCAAAAAAGTAACTTTTTATTTTAAAAGACGCCTTTGGTGTCCTTTCTCAGGAATTGTTAATGACAAATTAATTCAAATAAAAGTTATAGATCTTTATATAGGGTGACCAGAGTTATATGCTCCACCCACTTTTTTTTTAAACGGTGGGAAATTTCGAAAAAATAGAAAACACGTATTTAATCATTTTTAGTCTAGTTTATTTTCAGTGATTGATCCATTTTTTTATACCCCAATATCCCGAGATACAGCATCCAACTTTTTTTTTCAAATGGAACATTATATTTTTTTTTGCATATTTTTATAGTAATTGAGCCTCTAAAAAAATAAAAAAAAAATTTAAAATCGGTTAGGTTTTTCAAAAGTTATGGTAATTTAAAATATGAAAAACAAATTTCAGTTTAATGTCAAAATTACCTTATTTTTTCTTTAAAGAAGCTCTTCAAACTGGGCACCATCAACGGATAGGCAAGCCAAAGCTCTGGACTCCCACGCTCTGTTTGTAGCAGCACTTAGGTGGCAAAGTCAACATCTAGGCAGGCTAGAGTTATTCGACGTTCCAGATCTTCGACTGAAGCACGGGATTAAGGTTACTGTACACTTTATTTTTTAGATATCCCCACAAAAAATACACAATTTTATGGACTGATGAATCAAAGTTTACCAACAATGGCCTTCTTAATCGTTGGAACTTTAGAATATGGGCAGAAGAAAATCCACAAGTTACCTTCGCCACACGCCATTAGGTTGTTTTTTCTACAAATGTTTGGTGTGGAGTTTGAGGAAACCAACTAATCGGCCCATACTTCTACAGAGGGAACTTAACTGGTGAAAGGTATCTAACTTTTTTAAGAGACATTTTGCCAGTTTTACTTGAAGATGTTCCTCTAAAACGTCGGTTAGATATGTATTTTCAACAAGATGGTTGCCCGGCACATAATGCGAGAGTTGTTCGACGTTACCTGGACAGAAATTTCCACGAAAAGTGGTTAGGAACTCATGGTCCGATCCAATGGCCACCTCGATCTCCGGACTTAACCCCAATGGACTATTTTTTGTGGGGATATCTAAAAAATAAAGTGTACAGTAACCTTAATCCCGTGGCTTCAGTCGAAGATATGGAACGTCGAATAACTCTAGCCTGCCTAGATGTTGACTTTGCCACCTAAGTGCTGCTACAAACAGAGCGTGGGAGTCCAGAGCTTTGGCTTGCCTATCCGTTGATGGTGCCCAGTTTGAAGAGCTTCTTTAAAGAAAAAATAAGGTAATTTTGACATTAAACTGAAATTTGTTTTTCATATTTTAAATTACCATAACTTTTGAAAAACCTAACCGATTTTAAATTTTTTTATTTTTAAATTTTTTATTTTTTTAGAGGCTCAATTACTATAAAAATATGCAAAAAAAAATATAATGTTCCATTTGAAAAAAAAAGTTGGATGCTGTATCTCGGGATATTGGGGTATAAAAAAATGGATCAATCACTGAAAATAAACTAGACTAAAAATGATTAAATACGTGTTTTCTATTTTTTCGAAATTTCCCGCCGTTTAAAAAAAAAGTGGGTGGAGCATATAACTCTGGTCACCCTGTATACACCAAGATAGATAGAATTAAGATATACCAAGTTTAAAGAAAATCGCTGAAGCTATTTTTTTGAAAATCGCAAAAAAGTGAAGAAAAAAAAAAATCTGAATGAAAAATGGTACTTCCGATTGAGAAATTTTGACACATAACTTACTGTCGGATCCCCCATGGTGATACCTAAACGGCATATCAAGTCTGAACTTTCTGTAATTGTTCATTTTTTGCTGTGGTGTTTACAAAAATACGTATACACAGTCCATTTTCTAAGAAAACCACTTTTTTGGACTCAGAGGACCCTGAAAAGTGTATTTCCGGTGAAAACTCTATATAAAAAATTTCACACGATTAAAATAGTTCCTCTTACCTGGGGAGTAAGAAAAAGTAAAAATAATTACGGTTGTTTTGAATTACCATGTACTTTTCATGCAATTTCATCAACATGCACTTATAATTGTTACATTATATTGATGCTAAATTTATTTTAATTTTTATAAATAATTGTTGATTATAATGGAATGTATTTGAATTTGTTTTCTAGGAAGGAGCTGCAAAGAATGCTTAAAACTACCATACAAGAAAATTGTGGTGATAATTCGCTAGTTTACTTTTGCAGACTAGTACTTCTTTGGATGAATAAGGTAACGTAACATTTAAAATGATTGCTTTATTAAAGTGACCATTAAATCCATGGCCAACAAGTTGCTGCTGGCAACATTGATTATTGAATATATTGAAATATCGATATTTGGTTGGTCAATATTGCTGGAATTTTGAAGTATTGCAAATGTCGTTGAAGATTTAGATGAAAAAAATTAATTAATATTTGCCGAAGAATGTTAACCAGTCCGCCAAAGTTTTTTTTTTTTTCTAGTAATACGATCCAAAAATAGAAATTGAAAATGTTTTAATTTTTATAATAAGGTGATCAAATATTTTATTTAGTAAATAAAAAAAAAATATTTTTTTTTTTTTTGTAGTTACTTTATTTTTACTGCTGTAAGAGAAATCATTGGAAACATGTCAAAAATCCGATATTGAATTTTCATCTAAAATACACATTTTAAGATTTCTTAACTCGTTGCCCAGCAAGAATCGGGTATATTCCTACTGAGGCGAAAAAAAAATCCGCAGGAAATAACAATAAGAAGAAAGTGCGTTCTGTGTTATCAAAAGAAGAGCTAATGTCTGGAACGGCCAGAAAGCTAGGAAAAATGTAGAAACGTATTATCCCTAATGGTCCCAATTCATTGCAGCTATCATTGTTAAAAAAAAATTGAATGATTTCAAAAACAGTTTGTAGCTTAAACCAAATAACTCAAAAACTAAATGTGCTTCAATTGTTGATTTAAAATTAAATTATTCTTTGTATTTTCCTGGCTTAAATATCATTTTTGGTAGAACTTGGAGGGAGTTAGGCCGTAGCTTTTAAAGGAAATCTGGCCGTTCAAAGTTGTTGCCCATTATACTGGCGGCTTAAGAATTCGTTGGAGGCTAACTTAGCACTGAGTGATTAGTATCGGCAAAAATGAGGCTTCACAGCTGGCGGAATTTCCTCAATTTTTATTTTATTGCAGAATATGGTTTATTCTATTGCAGAATATGTATAAACCATAGGTGGGCAAAAATTAGTTGAACAAATTTATTTTTATACAATTATTTGAAATAATGCCTTTGAATAAATTAAAATTTTATTTTTTAGCGTGAATTTTCATTCTTTTCACACTGTAAAGAAAGATTTTCAAACTTTATCTTTCTTCCCGATCGGTACACTTATTAAGCTGAGTCAATAAATTATTTTCTTTCTTTCTATATTTCATGCTCGAGTAAATTGAAATATTCAGTTGTAAATTAAATAGAAATCGAACTTTTGACCTCATTTCATCCTTATGTTTTTTGTAACATTAATTCCATTGCATTTTTTTTTTTTTCTATTTTATTAGCTGTTTAGTATTGAAAGAGGACTGTATTCATTAATTATTCCCTCTTATTCTAAACAGTGTTCAGTTATATAAATATACATGAATACATTATTAACATATATTATACATGTCTCATTTTGATGATGCAGTTTTGATAATATGTAATGAAGTGCTTTTAGAAAAATTAACCTTGTACAAATCCCCGTTATATTAGGCTCAAGGTCAAATACTAATACATAAATGAAGGAATAACTCTAATTGGAAAGGATCTTTGTTTTTAAATACCGTTAGATTTGTCATTTTATTTTCTAATTTATTTGCCTTTAGGCATTTTTCTTAATATATTAATCAATTTTTACTTTTTATATAGGGAAGGGAATGTATGCTTTTTTATGAGTGGTCCCACGCAGAGATCCCAGGTTCGGGTCCAGCTGTGCTGCCCTTAGATTTTTTTTTCTTCCTGGGAGCCTCTACAGCTCACTGTCCGGTGATAGACAGTATTGTTTGTATCAGAGAGAACACGATCCGGAGACCGGCAGTGCACTGAGCAGGCACCAAATATGTTGACGCGTCCCAAATTAAAAAAAAAAAATTATATCGTTTAGTTTTTGAGATGTCTGATCATGGATTGAAATACACAAATATGTTTCCGAAATATAGGTATATGGTGATCAGGATGACTCATTGAATAACACTAACAAATGAAATTATTAATTATTATACTTGAAGTCGTTTACACTAACTCAATGCAAAACCCTTTAAAAGAAACTAATATCTATTGCGTGCTAGAACTAAAGTTGGTGTTCATATGTTGGTAATCCGCACTATCTACATATGTTGGTACTATGCACACTAATGACTACACACTACACTAACTAAACACTGCACTGTCCAAACCGATTGGTGGTTTCACGTTTCGATCTTAGGGGTCGTCAGCATGAAGAGTCTGCTGGGGTATTGGCTATGGCTACTTAGGTATTACGGAAGGTAGCATGTGTTTCTATTGCTTTATACTTGCAGCTCTTTGTTAGTTGTGCTGCTGATTAACAAGAGATGCTGCACTTGCCAAACTACGCTTGCACACCTCTGGTTCGTCAGTCCATATCACTGCTGTCTTGACTTCTATGTCCCTGTTAGCAAATTCAGTGGTGCCTGATCTTTCACTGAATGTGGCGTGAATTACTTGTAGAAATCCCCAAACATTCTCGAACTTTCAGAGACATTTTCCGTGGTAGCCTGCTTTATTTGTGGTCATCGACCGGTTTCGGGCGTTCGCCCATCTTCAGGATGCGTTTTTCAGACAGTGTGACAACACAGAATTGCACAGAACAAATTCAGTTTTACACTGACTGGTGTTTTTAACAGTATTTATACTGTCTGTGTTGTCACACTGTCTGACAAACGCATCCTGAAGATGGGCGAACGCCCGAAACCGGTCGATGACTACAAAAGGAAGAGGCTACCACGGAAAATGTCTCTGATGCTTTCCAGTTCTGCGGAACCAACCACCACACCAATTGTCGAACTTTTTTTTACCGTAGATGGTTTTTTTTTTTAATTGCGAAATAGCTTCCACCTTGTGAGTTAAAGATTGCGAATCCTTTTTTGGAAACTAGATATCCCAGAAACTTAGCTTCCGCCATCCCAAAACTGCATTTAGCGAAATTTATAATTGTTCCATAATTGAACTAAATAATTATTTGAACAGAATTTATAACTGTTCACGATGCTTTTCTTTTGAACTAGATGCCACAAAAATATCGCTTGTACAGACATAGCAGAAATCATGGTTGCGAAGTACGTTGTCTATGAATCGTTGGAAAGTTTAGGCTACGTTTTTAAAGCAGGACGACATGAATGTGCACTAAAAGAGTCCGAATGGTATCGTGATTGCAGTTCTAGGTACATTCATTGGTGCTACCTGGGATCTGACTGTAGGCTCTTACCAAATCTATGGTAGAGAAGATCTTCTTACCTCTTAACGACTGCGTGAAATCCTGAATATGCCGCAGCACATGATGTCGTCTCGCCCTCATGAGTGAGTGCTTACCTCTGGGGCTGCAATCGTCGAGGCTGTCTTTTTCGGCTTCTTCTGTCGGCTGCCTTGGTTTAAAAAAAAAAAAAATGGTGGGCAGCAAAAAATATACTTTATTACATAACAAAATGGTTTACAACAACAAAAGTATTCGTTCGTAAGTTACTATATAAATTAAATATTTCACAACACAATACAATACAATAGAATCTTTCTATATGAGAAAATTTAAATTTAATAATGCGATACGTGAGATATTTATTTTAATTGCATCGCTTGGTTACCACATTTTTTTTTTGGTTTCTGAGGAATATGTGACGTTAGATCATAAATGTTATTAGTGATGGTTTAGTTTAATTGACACTCTCTTCTGGTTTACAATGTTATCACTTCAAGTACTACCTACCTGGGTTATAAACCATATATCCCCCACTTCTATATCAATTTTAGGGCAAGTGAATAAAATTTCAAATTTCAAGAAAATTTTATAAATTATTAACAGCAATAAGAGATGAAAGTTTCTGTCAATTTTTACTTTCTCTTACAATAGTAAGAGAAACAATTGCGATCGTGCCATTTCTGATTATTACTAAAATAGAAGCTAACCAGGTTTTAGAAAAAAATTCTAACTTTGTCTTTTAGTCAAAAAATTTATTTCACATATCTTCTAGTTGTTGAATTTGAATTGAATATTATTTTAGATCAATAAATCGTTTTTAAATAGTGAATTATACATTTATAATGTAATCGGAGCAATATTTCTTATCCTCATGATAATTAACTTAATTAAAACTCTCTTATACAATTAACTGTTAATTAATAAATTACCAAACATTAAATATAGAAAAATTTCTGAGAACCCTCAGTGGTCTTATTTATACAAAGTTAACTTTATATAGGACTGTAGAAGAATTTAATATTTATTTCATTATGAAAATTTAATGACGTTTGAGTTTGGATCGTAAAATAATTATTAATTTTTTTTTATAGTTAGGTATTATTTATTACAATCTGACGATAAATATTTATTGACTTATGTTATTACTGCCTCCTTCACCTCCTTATTTATTGAAGATTCATTCACATAATTAAAACTAGGGTACCAAAGATGAAGGACCGTGTAGTGAATCGTTTATCGTATGATCTGATCCCACCGTGATACCACCAGATGTAGTGGAATCGTTTATTGTGTGTTCTGATCCCACCGTGATGCTACCAGATGTAGTGGAATCGTTTAATGTGAGTCCTGATGTATGTAGTAGATATCTTGAAGAGGGCGGAAGTTAGTTTAGAGTTTTTTGGAAGTTAGTGCTCGAAGTATTAACACGGAATTTATAAAAATAGACTGTATTTAAACAATAATTTAAACGTGAGTAATGGTAACTATTAACAAGAAATACTTAGAAATAAAATAGGAGATAAATAACTAATAATTTAGAATGATTAAAATAAATGAACTAAGATGCACAACTAAGGAAATAAGTATAAATAAAAACTGTATAGGGACGCGGAAACTGCTGCTCGTATAATAATCTTGAAGACGTACTGAAGTATAATCATATAATCATCCCCTCTTCCAATGGGGCAAAGTTTATATATTAGTGTTAGCAACACTCACACCAAGACATCTGTCCTATTGTGCGATCTTGGTTATTTCGGTGACCAGCGATTTAGGTCAGTGGCCAGCCTTAGCGGTGCATGCCTTGATGTAAAGCATCGACCCTTGGTTTTATTTGTTTGGCCGCGGCCTTGTCTTGAAGACAGCAGCCGGCTAGGCCACTAGTTATAAATTATTCTTTCTTTGTTATGTGTTGTGAAGGTTTGACATTGCTATGACCTTGCCATGTCATTACAACCGCAATCTGCGAGTTGACGATTTTTATTGGGGAGTAGCAGTTTTCATGTTTGGCCAGCATACTGTTATTCCCATCGTTTTTACTTCTAACCTTCGCTACTATATCCGCTCTAGCTGTGGCTCTCCATTTTTTCCCACAATGTTAAGTCCAACACTGTTCAGCTCTCATTTTAATCGCATCCTGACTTCTTGTATCAAAGGCTAGGCTATTACATTAAGTATAATATTATAATTCATTTATTTTTAGGTAACTCTTAAATTGCGTCTTATGTTCATCATATCTTAATCCATATAATATATTCTTTGATTTTATATTGAACTAAACAGATTTATAATAGCAACTTGTATCAGCATTTGATAAACCATACAATATATGCTGGGCTTTCGGATAAACGCCAAAACACACATCCAGCGGAAATGTTTTTTCCACTTATTAGTTTGTTTATTAGCTTACTCAGTGTTAAGTGTCATGTTTTAAATATTATTATTTCTTTTATGCCTTGTTAAAGACGATATATATCTGTCGAAACGTTGGCAAATTTGTAAATTTTTTATTTTCTAAGACAGAATTTTACTATCTTTTCTATTATTTCAGTAACAATTTTTACAGACGCACTGAACTACGTAGTTTAAAACTAATGATACTAAAGAGAATTTAAAATAAAATCTGTTATTAATACAGGGTTAAACGTAATAATGTATTAAATTAGTAACTACTAAAGTCTATCAAAGCCAGCCAAGTAATATAAATTAAAAAAAAAAACTCAATATCTTACGAATGACTGCGCACCGATTTTAATTTTTTTTTCCGCCATTTTCCATTTTTACTTTCTCTTACTCCTAGTAAGAGGAAGTATTGTAATCGTGTCAAATATTCGATATCGAGTTTTTTTTTGTGTTTTAACAACATTGTAAAAAAAAAAAAAACAATATGTAACCATTTCAAAAAATATCTGGTGTGAAACACTCACACAACTTTCTCTTACTCCAGTTCTCAAAATTAAAATTGACAAATTTTATAGCCAGTGTACCAAATTTAATGGGATTCGTCGAAAACTGAAAAAACTGTTCAGTAAAAGCGCACTTCCCGGTTTACTAATTTTCTGAAACTCGGAATTTTGGCTTATCTATTTATTTCTAATTAATTTTGTTTGGATGAGAATGGGTTATAATCAACTATGCTAGCACTTGAGAAAAAACACAACCCCCCCCCCATAAAGTGCCCTTAAATGAACTTTCTCAGAGAAATGTTTTACATAAAAGTTGTACATCTTTGTATGCATAGTTTATATTCTAAGTTTCATGAAAATCGTCGGAGCCATGTTTGAGAAAATCGCGAAAAAGTGAAAAAAAACAACTAGTAAAGAGGAAACTTCCGGTTGAGGAATTTTGACACATAACGTACAGTCAGATGCCATGGTGATACCTAAACGGAATATCAAATTTCAACTTTCTACGATTTTTCGTTTTTGAACTATGCTGTTCAGATACATACATACGCGCGCGCGCGCGCGCATACACACACGGACCATTTGCTAAAAACCACTTTTTTGGATTCATGGGACCTCAAAACGGATATTTCCAGTGAAAACTCGATATCGAAAATTTGACACGATTACAATACTTCCTCTTATAACTAGGAGTAAAAAAAAAAAAAAAAAAAAAGAAGTTTTTATATCAGAGATTTGTTTGTACTGAATGAAATTTGATTTTTTCAAAAGTGAAAAATACATTTGTGAATAAATTTAATAAAACAAACCGGATCTCAAAATTCCAAAAAATAAGAAAGTTACAGAGGTGAACAATGCGACCTCAAAACTTGTATTATCATCCATCATACCCATTTTACCGTTTACACAGTGTTGGGGGATTATTTATAGAGCGTCTTCCATCTCTGACCTGTCTTGTGCTAATTTTTCTCTTTTCTTCCAGTCTACCCCTCTTCTTCTGCACGCCTCCCTGACTCCGTCTTCCCATCTAAGTCTGGAACTTCCTCTTTCTCTCTTCCTTCCACCTTTACCCCGTAGGTGTTCTTGCTATTCGATTGGGGTCCATGCGCATTAAGTGACCTATCCACCTTAACCAGTTATTTCCTAACTTTTCGATGGCTGAACTGATTTCAAGGCTTGCCCTTGTTCGTCGTGTTATGAATTTTATCCTTCCAAGTCTTACCTGCTACCTTCCTTAAGTACGTCACCTCAGCAGCTTGTACTTTCGAATGATACTTAATAGTCAAGGCCCATGATTCCCTCGAAGTCAGGATCTGTAGGAATGTTGTTCTAAACACAGCCATTTTTGCTTACTTAGTAACCTGTCGGGGGTTTTGATAGCCTGTTTTAACCGCCTCGAACATCCTGTTAGCTATCAGAGACATTTTTCGTGGTAGCCTGCTTCATTTTGTGGTCATCGACCAGTTTCGGGGCGTTCGCCCACGTCAGTACTGCGTTCTTCAGATAGTGTGCCAACACAGACTCGTACAGAGACTTAGTTTTTCACACTAAACTAAGTTTACTACGTGTTTTACTACATTAGTTAGTTGTGAAACTAAGTCTGCTGTTCAAGTCTGTGTTGTCACACTGTCTGAAAAACGCCTCCTGAAGATGGCGAACGCCCGAAACCTGTCGATGACCACAAAATGAAGCAGGCTACCACGGAAAATGTCTCTGATGCTTTCCAGCTCTGCGGAACCAACCACCACAACAAATCCTGTTAGCTACCCTTATTCTTTCCGTAATTTCTCCAACCGAGAAACCATTTTCTTGCAGGAGACCTCCAAGGTAATCTATAGGTCTCCACTCTTTCTATTATTTTGTCTTTTAACCTAATGACCCTCATTGGATTCCCAGCGGAATTTTTTTGCATATTTTCATTACCTTGATCTTGTCTCGAATTAATACTCACGTATATTTCTGCCAATTTTACTTGGACAGTCCTCAGGTTATCCTGAAATCTCGGTCGTTTTCAGCGAATTCAAAACGTGTATTTCCGGAAAATACTTAATAACAAAAATTCCATTGATGATAATACCATCAATAAGAGCAAGTAATAAATACATAATAACAAAGAGATCAACGACACGTACTATTAATAAAAGTTCTATTTTTATAGATAATTTACTAATTAGAATAAAGATAACCGTGGTTAAGAGACAGGCTCGAGTTTCATACACACATTTTAGAAAGTCCATATTTGTTATAAAAGAATTATTATTATATCAATATTCTTAATTGCTATTAATTAATAAAGTTATTCATTGCAAGTTTATGATTAATTTATCGAATCGGAATTTTTTTTTTTTAAAAACTTTATTGAATAATAATGTCAACTTTTTGTTCATATATGCGGGGCTATATACAATAGTTAGGGGTGACCTTATAAATTGTGGTTCACAAGGTGTTATCATTATAAATTATGGCGTCTACTGCTAGGCGCCAGATATGAACTTGCTTTAGATTAAATTAAAATAGTTTTTTCCTAGACATTGAATTTAACGATAATTCATTCATTTCTGATAATTTCCTTTATTATCAGTTATTAATAATAACTGATTGAAAAATTTATTTTTCTATTTTTCATTTCTAAATTATTTAAAAATGAATGTGTGTATGTCTGTATGTATGTGATTAACCATAACTCAAAAATGAAAAATCGTAGAAAGTTCAAACTTGAAATTCCATATGGGTTATACCATGAGATCTGACAGTAAGTTGTCTGTCAAAATTCCTCAACCGGAAGTACCACTTTACTGAGTGGATTTTTCACCCTTTTTTTTGTGATTTTCTCAAAAAATGGTTCAATGATTTTTTTTTTTTTTTATTAAACTAGGTGTGCCAATTAGTAGACATATTGAGTGCTACGTCTTTTATTTGAAACATTTCTCTGGGAAACTTTGTTTAAAAGGATTTTTGGGGAAAGGTGAAGTTATTTTCCTACAAAGTGTTATTATTTTAGTTTATTATACGGTTCCTTCAATTAAATATTATTTCGAGTGAAATATGTGGCCTAAAGTTTGAATTTAAAAAAAAAAACTCGGTTGAACGGAAGTGCGTATTTGAATACGGAAAAAAATAAAATTAAATAAAATGGTATTCAAATCGTCAGGCCTTAAAATTACAATGAAATGTTTGTACGGCAATAGCCATAGGAGTTTTTAAAGAAAAAAATTCTTTCTTGCTCTACGTTTCGGGTACCATTGGTGGTGCCCTTCTTCAGGAGCACTGTAAAAATTTATTGGAGAAAATACACTATTGTACAATTATAGTAGTTATAAAAAGTGCATAGATTTATAACAAAAAAAGAAGAAAGAAAAATTTAAATTAATGAAATATTAACAGAAGAAATTAAACAACAGAAGTGACAGTAAATTAAATATACTGTTATTAACAATAAGATAAAATAAGACAAATGAAGACATCTTTAGGGTAGGAGAGGAGTGAACGTTGAAAGTGAAACGAAGAGAGAGTATTTTTTTAAAATTTAAAAAACTATTAATAGGTGGGAATGGATAAGAAAAATGTTTTTGTAGTGAGGCGCGGCAATTTCAAATTTGAAAGATATTAATAGGTGGGAGGGATAAGAAAAATGTTTTTGTAGTGAGGCGCGGCAATTTCAAATTTGAAAGAACAAATTACTGGCGTGTATCTTTTCTTAGGGTTAGAAAAATATTGTTGTAAATTGAAGTTATGATTTCTTTGTCTTTTTTAAAATTGATAGAATTAGGATGAAGGTAAATTTGTAAAGATTCGGATAGAAGACGTTTTGAATGATTGGGATAAGTGGTTAAAATGGAAGGGTTATTTAAGTCGATGGCATGATTGAAAGTCAGAACATGTTTAGAGAGAAGCAGTGCTGTCATCTTTTTACTTTCTCTTACTCCTAGTAAGAGGAAGTATTGTAATCGTGTCAAATTTTCGATATCGAGTTTTCACCGGAAATATCCGTTTTGAGGTCCCCTGAGTCCAAAAAAGTGGTTTTTAGCAAATGGTCTGTCTGTGTGTGTGTGTGTGTGTGTGTGTGTGTCCGTGTGTGTGTATGTATGTATGTGCAGCAGCATAGCTCAAAAACGAAAAATCGTAGAAAGTTGAAATTTGATATTCCGTTTAGAGATCTGACTGTACGTTATCTGTAAAAATTCCTCAACCGGAAGTACCACTTTACTAGTTGGATTTTTTACTTTTTTGCGATTTTCTCAAAAATGGCTCCGACGATTTTCTTTAAACTTTAAACATCAACCACACATACAAAGAGCTACAACTTTTATTTGAAACATTTCTCCGGGAAAATGCATTGAAGGGCACTTTTGGGGGAGGGGTGGGTTTAGATTTCCATCTAAAGTGCTATTTCAGTTTATTAGACAATTCTGCCATCTAAATAATGTTAATTAGAATTAAATATGTTGTTGAAATTCCGAGTTTGAAAAAAATCGGATAACCGGAAGTGCGTTTACTTTACCACTTTACTAAATGATTTATTCACTTTTTCGCATTTTCTCAAAAATGGCTCCGACGATTTTTTTGAAACTTCGTATATAAACTAAACATGCAAAGATCTACAACTTTTATTTAAAACATTTCTCTGGGAAATTTCTTTTAAGAGCACTTTTAGGGGTGGGGTGGGGTTAGATTTTCATCAAAGTGCTATCCTAGTTCATTATACAATTCTATCATCCAAACATAATTAGTTAGAAATAAATAGATGGCTGAAATTCCGAGTTTCAAGAAAATTAGTAAACCGGAAATGCGCTTTTACTGAACAGTTTTTTCAGTTTTCGACGAATTTCATTAAATTTGGTACACAAACTATAAAATTTGTCAATTATCATTTTGAGAACTGGAGTAAGAGAAAGTTGTGTGAGTGTTTCACACCAGATTTTTTTTGTTAATAATGTCTAGTTCGTGTTGGCTGAATCTTTTTTGTAAAAACTGTTTGGATTCACCTGTGTAGCAAGCGTTGCAGTTGGGGTGTAATATATTGAAGTTTGTATACCGTATGTGTTTTGTTAGATTTTTCAATAGGGTCTGTAATTTTTGAGATTTTATTTAGTTTGTTAGTGGGAGAGAAGCCTGTTCGGTGGTTGGGGATAAAGTTTTTGAGGATGTTATTGATTCTGCTGGAAATAGGATTAATGAAGGTGAGCGAGTGGTAAATGGGAGGTTCAGTATTCGTGTTAGTTGGAATGTGTATGACATAGGAATGTCAATGCCTTCACAAAATATAACAAAAGGAAAGAATAATTTATAACTAGTGGCCCCACAGCCGGCTGCTGCCTTTTCAATACACATTTATCAAAGACAACCACCGATAAAGTCCTGTCTATTGAACAGAAGCCACCTGGTCTTTGAAAGTCGCCGATGGGCGACCAAATCTGGCCACTGACCTGAATCACTGGTCACCGACTTAACCAAGGTTGCACAAGGTCGCACGCTACTAGAGATGTCTTAGTGTGAGAACTTACTTACACACTTGATAGTGTGTGAGTAAGACTAATATAAACTTCGCCCCACTGGAAGAGGGCATCATTATATCACGATCATTATATCATTCATCATTATACGAGTAGCCACATCATTATATCAGTAACATTTTACAGCAGCAGTTATACTTGAGCGCGTCCCTATACAAGGTTTCACTTATAATTATTTTCATAGTTGTGCATATTAGTTTATTTATTATAATCATTTTAAATTATTTGTTATTTAACCCTTAAAATTATTTATTTACTTTATCAAATCATATTAATTGTAGTTACCATTAGGCTCATTCAAATTATTGTTAAAATATATTCTATTTTTATAAATTCAGTGTTAGTAATTCAAGCAATAACTCACTAAACTAACTTCCGCCTAATAAATCCCTCTTCAAGACATCTAACTTCATACCTCAGGAATCACGACAATTGATTCCACTACAAATGGTTTGAGGGTTCTGCGTTGAAGGTTTGTTTGTATATTTTTGGAAGGTTTGAGAATTAGATGAATAGAATAGTCATTTTTAATTAGTATTTCTATTGTTTTTTTTGATATTGTCTTGGTGGAACGATGGGTCCGATAAATGGATTGCACGGTTATATAGGTTTTTTTATGGTGTTTATTTTTTGGTGTAAAGGATGGTCTGAAAGGAAGTGTAGTAGTCTTCCAGAGTAAGTGGGTTTAGTGTACCAGTTGTGTGTGAATGTGTTGTCATGGTTGCAAATGATGAGTGTATCAAGAAAGGTTATTTTGTTGTCATTTTCTGTTTCTAATGTGAATTGTATCAACTCTTAGCAACCTCGCATTAAACTTATCAAACTTACCGCTATTATTTCAAATTTTTTTCTGAGAAAATTTAGTTAAAGGTGTTTTGTTTGAAAGGGGAGTAAGGGCTTTTCATTGAAGAGTAGCTTAGGATATAATATTGAAGACAAATGATCTGATAACTAGAAGATTGAAGACGATTAGTCAGTTATAACTGTGTGTGAATTTCAGTAAGAGAAAATGGTGTTATGTGTGACACCATATTTTTACTTTCTCCTACTAATAATAGTAAGTGGAAGTATTATTGCGATTGTGTAAGATTTTCGAATTGAGTTTTCACCGGAAATACACGTTTTGAGGTCCTCTGAGTTCAGCAAAGTGGTTTTTAGAAAATGGTCTGTAGGTGTATGTGTATGTGTGTGTGTGTGTTTGTGAAAAGAATATCTCAAAAACGAAACGTTGTAGGAAGCTCAAACTTGTTATTTCGTTTAGGTACTATACTACCACCGCATCAGACACAAAGATTTCGGGCAAAATCCATCAACAATTCCGTGCCACTTTCTTTCTTGGCATTATAACAGCCCATGTAGGGCCCTAGCCTTCTCAACTACATTCCTCTACTCCTCTCTCTCTCTCTCGCGCCACCCATCTCCACTTTCTCACTCCCACTAACCTGAGGTCTTGCTCCACGTCATCCAGCCAGCGCATCCGTGGTCTTCCTCTACTTCTCCTCTTCCCGGATGGCCAGTAAACAACTTCTCCCCTCCTGCTCCATTCTTTCCAGGTAACCCAGCCACCTCAACTTCCCACGTTTCACCCCTCCCTCCAGGTCCTGTTCACCATATAATTCTTTTATCTCCTGATTTGATCTCATTCTCCATATTCCATCCCGTCTTACCGGGCCAAATATTTTCCACAGGACCTTTCTCTCCCATAAACTGAGAAGTCGCTCATCCTCCCGAGTTAGCGTCCAGGTTTTGCTACCATAGATGACAACCGTTCTTTATAAGCTCTTTTACAGTATTAATTTGGCTTCCCTTGATAGCTGATTGAAGCGAAGGGATTTCTGTAAAGATCAGTAGCATTTATTGCCAGCTTTTATTCTGACTTCTATGTCTATACTGACTTCATTTATATCTGTGATAAATGCCCCAAGGTACCTAATGCTCTTTAAATTTATGGTTCCCAAGACATATTGTTGCCTGGTCGTTTCTTTTTTTGGTCCGCATGTACTTTGTCTTCGCTTCGTTGGCTGGTTCTTTAGTGAACTCTTCAAAGAATCCTAAGAGTGCCAGTATAGTTCGAACTGACAAAACAACATCATCTGCGTAAAAATGCTCATCCTATTACAAATGGTGCCTCCGGGACTGGTACGGATTGCCCTAATAGCCTTCTCCAGTGCTAAATTAAGCAGCATCGAGGACAAAATGGATCCCCTTGCCTCTCAAGCTTTTCGAAATTGTGAAGTCTTCCAATATGGAGCCTAATGCCTTCTTCACACAGCCTGTTGAGTGCATAAAAGTCATACGTGTCAGCCTTATTAATTTTTTTTTTTGGCAAACCCAAATGACACATCCAGCGGAGCAATTCTTCCCAGTCCAAACAATCCTAAGCTTGCTTTAAATCTATAAATAAGTGATGCAGAGGGGCACATTATTATATTCATGGCATTTTTCCAACATAATCTTAATGGAGAAAATGTGATCCATCTTCTCCACATCCTGATTGGTATTCCCTTAACTCTTTGTTAATCCACTTTGGCAAGCGGAAGTTACTGAATTGTTTTTCCAGCTTTTTGTAATTTTCTCGAAAACGGCTCCAACGATTTTCTGTAAGCTTAGTATATTATCTACTCATACAAAGAGCTACAACTTTTATTTGTTACATTTTTCCAAGAAAATTCATTTAAGGGCACTTGGGGGGAGAGGTGGGGTTATGGTTTTCTCTAAAGTAATATTTTAGTTTATTATTGTGATATACAATTCTGTCAACTAAATAATTAATTAGAATTTTATGATTATTTTTTATTAGAATATTAATTAGAATTTGTAGAAGTTTTTTTTTAATTAATACAATAAATTATAAAATTGTCAAGTTTTCTTTAAACTTTAAATTTTATTCGCTTGCTTTAACATAAATATAGGTGGGAGTAAATATACCTTCCCAAGACAGATAGTGATTGAACTCATAACAATGTAGTCCAGACGACAGTGCCAATAACATTGAATAACCCCAAATAATATTTGAAATTTGATGTCAAGATTTTTCAGAATTCCTAAAATGAATATATTGGAAAAAAAAAAATTCAAATACATGTAATTAGCATTCGTTTTAAACGAATAAAGAAAATCGTCTAGCCGTTTTCGAGTAAATTCTGGAAAAAAAAAAATCTGGTGTGAAACACTCACACAACTTTCTCTTACTCCAGTTCTCAAAATTATAATTGACAAATTTTAAAGTTTGTGTAACAAATTTATAGAAATTTGTCGAAACACCGAAAAAAAAAACTGTAATTCTTGTGTTTTTGACGCGTTCATTATTAAATGATTTTCCGCACTGTATCTAGCCAACCAGTTTATCGCTAATTCAGCATGCTTATTGCATTCCATGGAGTCCTGACCAGTAGTGGCCAATGCTGTGTCATCTGCGTATTGTAATACCTCTACGTTTTCGATGCAAGGTAAATCATTTACATAAAGGACGAAAAGAAGAGGTCCTAAAATCGCACCCTGCGGAACTCCACTTGCTATACTCGTTGTCTTGGACTTATGGCCTTCCTATATTTTTAATTTTATAAAAAAAAAAATTACCAGAAAAAAGAAATCCATTACACGATAAGTATTTCAGATTTATTTATATAGTTTTTTTTTCATTTTTCCCTTAATGATATAATAATAATCAATCACTATTGACCTTGACAGATATCTACTTAGGTTAAGCTTATTTATTACATAATGCAATTAACTCAATTTTTCTTTTCTTATCACTTCAATTTCTTCGAATGATTATGTACATAAGGGTTGGTTAGGGTTTAACCTATGTGACGTAATCAATGGTGAAATCATATAAATATCTGAAAAAAAGAAGAAGAAGAAAACCAGAAATAATGATAAGTGGTTTGTCAATAAAATGCGTCAATAGCCATCAATTGTTCCAAAGATTTCTTTTTAACATTATATCTTGTTGATTGATTTAATTTTCACAATATTCTAGATCTTTAATAAATTGAATATATTATTTGGAATATTGCATCATTTTTTTTTTACTTTCTTTTACTGTTAAAAAAGGTAAGTATCACGATCTGTCAGATTTTTTTTTTTGAAATCGAGTTTTCACCGGAAATATTCGTTAAAAAATATTTTTAGTGAAGATTTGTGTGTGTGTGTGTGAGTGTGTTTTTGGGTGAGCGAGCAAAATATGTAGGTTTCTTGATTATTCGGAATTTTTTTAGAAAACGTCTCCATCGATTTTTACTTTCTCTAACTGGTGTTAATGCCTGCAAGAAGTATCTGTTGCATGCTATTACTTGGGGAGTAGCGACCCGACAGGTTACCACAGCTCAGTACTCCATGCACTTCGCCAGAACAGTACACAATACACTTACACTATATACACTCTGCTCCTTTACAGACAAGGATAAACACAGTACACAAACTAGGGTCTCCGTTCCTAGTTATTTAGCCTAAGCCAAAGGAGAAGGAAGGGATTAGCTCAGTGGTAGCGCGCTAGCCTAGCAACGCGGAGGTCCTAGGTTCGAATTCAGCACTGAGAAGGCTTCGGGGGACACAGTAGATCTTTCAAGTCGCAATGCAATAATCCCCTACAACAATCTAGATAACTGCTGTTAAAGGATGTATTGTAATCGTGTCATATTTTTGATATAAAATTTTTACCTGAAATGTCACGTTTTACAGACTTCTAAGTCCAAAAAAGTGTTTTTTAGAAAATAGTGTGTGTATATGTTCATGTAAGTATGTATTTATGTGAACACCATAATTGCAAAATCGGAAAATCGTAGAAAGTTCAAACTTGATATTCCGTTTGGTATCACTATGTGATCCGACAGTAGATTATCTGTCAAAATACCTCAACCCAAAGTACTACTGAATGGATTTTTTAGTTTTTTTTCCGATTTTCTTTAAACTTAGTATATCAACTACACATATAAAGAGCTAACAAGTTTTAACACGTTTCCTCGGGATTATTGAATTAAGGGGGTTTTTGGGTAGGGGTTGGGTCTATTTATTAATATTATTTAGAATTAAGTAAATATATTGCCAAAATTCCGAATTTGAAGAAAATTAGTCGACCGGAAGTGCATTTTTACTGTACCGTTTCTGCAATTTTCCATAAAAACACGGACAGATGACAGATTTAATTAAATTTTGAGTACTAATTATGAATACAGAGACCTATCACTTTTGTTTGAAAATTTTTTCCGATATAGTTTTGGGAGGTTATTGTTTTCCTCAACAAAGTCATTTTATTAAGTTTAGATTTTCCAATTGATATAAAATTGAGAGCTCTCACACATTGGTCTAGTGGCTAGCGCACTTGCCTTTCGTACGAGACTTCAGGGTTCGAATCCCGTGGGGGCAAAGTCCGTTTTGTCCCAGCATCTTGATAAAAAGTGGGAAACTACAGTTAATAGCGCCCTAGGTAGCGAAGGACGGAACTAAACGGCCGTTGGAACTACGGCGTGCTTACCACACGCCACCCTCATTCAAATCGCCGTCTTGCAAGCCTTGGCTGTTGCACCATAGAGTAGGGTAGGTGTAATAGGATTCAAAGAGAGGATCCATAGCAGAGAAAGAGTGGCAAAAATGACAGGACCACTCTCTCGGACTAGAGTGGGAGAAACTATATAAATACAACGACGGGAGATAGAACAACAACAGAGTTCACTCACCAATCACAACATGTCATTTACCTCACCCTTTACCGCTCTACCATACTCTACTATTTTAGTGTAAAGTCCAGGCAGTCAGTGTTTACTTTACGTGTTCAGCCATATCTAGTTGTTCATTCAAACAAAACCATTTCACTCCCTTAACATACCCATTAATGATGTAGTAGGACCCAAAGAGAGAGGATCCATAGCAGAGAAAGAGAGGCAAAAATGACAGGACCACTCTCTTGGACTAGAGTGGGAGAAACTGCATTATTATTAGACCGGGTGCCTGAT
Organism: Triatoma infestans; assembly: GCA_011037195.1. Classification (NCBI taxonomy): domain Eukaryota; kingdom Metazoa; phylum Arthropoda; class Insecta; order Hemiptera; family Reduviidae; genus Triatoma; species Triatoma infestans. Next base: position 140,568 of record JAAEAF010000440.1, read on the forward strand.
GGCATGGGACCTAAGCCTATATGGCTTTTATCCCACGGATGCCCCCATATCGTCCACTTAAATAGTCTCCCCCAGTAACCTACTGGTCAGTCTACAATATCACAGGATATACTTTAACTCCAATTCGCCCAAGCAATCCTGCAAGAGTGGTGCCCTCCCAAATACGCTAAATCTAGTACCAGCGAAACGGGGGCACTGATATAGATAGTGACACACTGTTTCCCTGACTCCGTCATCGCAATTCTGACAAGTGGGACTAGACGTTCCTCACTGTGTTAAACAAGTGGGTGTGTCTAGTCACTACCCCCACCAAGGTTCTCAGACCTGTCCTGCTGAGGGACAGGAGATAAGCCGAAACACTCTGCTTAATTCCTTCTATAAATCTTTTAGCTTGGAGGCAACCCTGCGTGTCCCCCCAGCATTTCTCCAAGATTCTCGTCTCCCAAATCTGTTTATCGCTAAACCTCTTAGTAACGGAAAGGTCTGGTTCAGGACCACAAAATGGTAATGATGTTTCCTCTCTAGCCAACTGATCCGCCCTCTTATTGCCCTCTATTCCCGCATGTCCAGGTATCCAATAGAGACGCACCTTACCCCTCCGAGCCAAAGCGTTAAGCCTTCTCCTACATTCTCCCACTAGTTTCGAGCTCTACCATGCCTTGGTCAAAGCCCTCAGTATGGCCTGACTATCAGAGAAAATCCGCACTTCTTTGATCTCTCCCTGCCACTTCCCCACAAGGCGGCAGCTTTTCCCTACGAGTGGGAGAAACTACATAAATACAGCGACGGGAGATAGAACAACAACAGAGTTCACTCGCCAGTCACAACATGTCATTTACCACACCCATTATCACTCTACCATACTCTACTATTTTAGTGTATAGTCCAGGCAGTCAGTGTCACTTTTATATTATACCAGTGTTCAACCATATATAGTTTGTTCATTCTAATCAATTGTCCATTTCTCTCGTTCATCATACCCATTATATAGTAGGGTATAAAATTGAAGACAAGTAAACATTTAGTACGAAATTGTAAGTTTGGAGAATATTTATCAATCATAAGTTTGTAAACTCCTAGATAGAGAAACTTGTGTGAGTGTTTCATGCAACCGGAAATCATGTAATGCTATATCGCAGATATAAACGTATGCTACTTTTATTGGAAATATTTTTGCGTCAAAATTAATTTTAGGTGAGTTCAGTGTTTCAAGTTTTAAAGTATAGTGACACATTTCTAGATGTAGTTTAATTATCTCTCGATAGATCTGTTATTTGTGTTGAGAATCAACCTGTATCCTCACTTCCATGTAACATTACTATTAAGGTAATTAAACGTTAAGTAAGACTGTATATAAAATTACAATTTTTTATTAAAACTACATTAAGAGAAAGTAATGTAACTTTTATATCCGTTTTTTTAAAGGGTATGCGGATCTTCTAGTTTCTTACCAGATTTTTACTTTCTCTTATTCCCAGTAAGAGAAATTAAGTACATTTTTTTTTTGAGGAACCCTGAATGCGAAAAAAATGTTTTTACCGAATGGTCTGTGTGTGTGTATCTGTTTTTTCGAACTTGTTATTTCGTTTTGATACTTCATCATAGGACACGAAGATTTGGGACAAAATCCATCAACCGGAAGTTGCGACTTTACTAGTTGTTTTTTTTTTCAGTTTTTCGTGATTTTCTCGAAAATGGCTCCAGCGATTTTTTTTTTTTTTTTTTTGGAAACGTTTAAACCAAACTGTATTTCGTACGTGCACTACTGCTCCTTCTTCTTCCATGAAGATTCCAAAGCGCAATTTTTTTTTTCGACATTTTGGTTACATTATAATAGAAAATGAGTGGTTAATAAGGGATTAGTCAAAATTAACATTGGTATAAATTATATAAAAATGGATTTATAAGGAAACTGTGACATCCTCCGATTTATAAATATTGGCGGGACATGTATCTAGGATGAGTGATACTCCATACCAAGAAAGCTCCTAGAAGAAATTATTCACTCTTCAAGACGTCGGGGACGCCCGAAATTGCGCTGGATAGATGGTGTGGAGTCAGATGCGCGATCCCTGCTATAGGTGTACGAGACTGGAGGGCGGCAGCTTCAGACAGCGATTGTTGTGTGGTTGGTTCCGCAGAGCTGGAAAGCATCAGAGACATTTTCCATGGTAGCCTGCTTCATTTTGTGGTCATCCTCCCTGCTGGAGTAGATCATGTAGTTCCTCGAAACTTTGTCTTGACATACGAAAAAATATACAAAAAATCTGACTTCATGTGACTGCAGTCCCTTATAGAGACAGTGGTATTTCACCAAGTTCTTCTCCTTTTTCATTAATTGGGTGCACCCAATATCGTCTATTTCTTGTGCACCCAAGTGCATTGTAGTGCTAGAAGAAGCAGGAGTTCCTCCTCATCAGAACTACTCATTCCCCCCCCCCCAATCTGCAAAACACTATAACTTGTGCAAAACAATACTGCGATCCTGCTCTGGGGACAACACAACATTAGATCGCTCACACTCAGATCTCGCTTTGTATGTGACGTATCCATATCGCTGACAGCCGAAAAAATCAAGCAATCGCCGCCCGCTGCGACAGATCGCGTATTGAGCGTCAAAGCCTCAAGGAGGCACTTTTTACTGTCTGTTATAATAAAAAATTTCTTCTCACCTAAATCCATTATTCTCTCTTAAAGCTTCCGCAATAGCCATCAATTCAGCAGAGTAGCTGGACATCGTATATCCATTTTTAATTTCATTTTTGTCAGCGTAATTTTGATTAAAGTGGAAAACGTACTAAATCGTATTATTAAACTTTTACTAAAAACATTTTTTCCAAAAAAAAAATAATGCTTTTTGAGGGATTTTGGGGGCCTTTCAGTTATGTTTGAATTTCAATTGATGGTACATGGTCTTGAGGCAAAGGGCGCCCAGTGTCTGGAAAAAGAGAAAGCTGTGAGTGGAACTTATTTTTCCAAGTAATCCTTTAGTGAGGGTTGGTAGTAAAAAAAAAAAATGTTTTTGTCAGAAACTAAAATCCATTCTCCAGGTAAGAACTGCTACAAAGAGAAGATATAAGGAGCACCTAAGTAAGTTATTTTTTGAGCTCTATACAATCCTATGTACAATACGCTAGGAGCATTACAATATCATCTTTACTCTTCAAATAAAACTACCTCCTAGTCTTATAGCAGGTTTGAACAGTAAATCTCCTTACACACAAGACATTAATCATAAGCCCGGAACATATGAATACCTCTTTCTTTAAGAATACCCTTTTCGAGTTGCGAAGGTAAAAATTTTAACAACTTATTATTTAGATTATTACAACAGTCAAGTTTTTATGCATGAAAACAATGCTGACCTTTGAAGTCAGATAATAAATCCCATTTGTTGGCTTTTTTATATAATTATCAACATCATCATCATCATTCGTGGCACAACAACCCACGTGGGGTCAAGGCCTCCTACAGCTAAGTCCGCCAAACATCGCTGTCTGAATCAGAGACATTTTCTATGGTAGCCTGCTTCATTTTGTGGACATCGACCGGTTTCGGGCGTTCGCCCATCTTCAGGATGCGTTTTTCAGACAGTGTGACAACACAGACTTGCACCGGGCAAATTTAGTTTACACACTGAGTCAGATTTTTTTGTATATTTTTTCGTATGTCAAGACAAAGTTTCGAGGAACTACATTGATCTACTCCAGCAGAGTATTAAAAAGATCACCAGCAACGGGAGGAGACCTATTGAATCAAGGGAATGATTGGCCGATTGATGTGGTAAGTTAATTAAAAATATATACTCGCACCTATCCAGTATGAACAGAGTTATTTATTTCACTAGAAAACTGATAAGGATCGCCTAGAACGCGCGACAATTTTTGTAATCTTGTAGAATCAGCTCGCCTACTACGGCGGTCAAGACTGTGTCGCTGAGATAGATCGCCTCATGTGTGTCAGGGATGATGCAATATTGCATCATACAACGATATCGTCGGATCGCGGTGGTCTGAGATCGCTGCCCGCCGCGACAGATCGCATCCTGTATGTCAAAGCCTTTAGAGAATTTTAGCGATATTCCGATTAGTAAAATTAATAAACATCACCTTGTACAAAAAATTATTGATCACCAATAATGGCTTGGAATGCAAAGATATTCTAGCGAAGTATCTTTAAGTCAAAAGTCATATCGGATGCTGTAGTAGTAGAAGAAGCAAATGAAAAAATAGAAATAATTGGAAATATACTTTATATTTTACATAAAATCAGTTTTAATCAATTTGGCTCTTTATATTTGATTTCTAGGAGGGGTTAAAAGACAAAGAGTGGCTAAGTTCTCCGACCTCTCTAATAACGGTGTCTTTTACCTGCATTTTTACCCTTTGCCAGCCAACTTACAAATTTCCTTTTAAAAACTAATTTTATTTGAAATATAAAATATGTTTCCAATTATTTCTATTTTTCCATTTGCTTCTTCCACTACAATGTATCAGTAAATGGCACACTAATTTGAGAATTCTATAATTATTCATATAAAAAGAAAAAGGGGTTAGCAGAGTGGCAGAACATTTATAGGAGTTCAGTAATAGGTTCTTTTTATAAAACATTACGAGTGAAGATAGACCGGAAGCCATGGTGATTTGCTGAACGTCCTACTACCACGTTTACATGAACAAACCTTGTCTAGATTAAGTTCGAACCATGGTTTGTGTAAATATTGTTTAAATAAAATAGAAGCTTTCTCATCCTCAGTGAACAATGATATCAGTCCCAGTGATATGAAATTAGGACATTACTTTATTTAACTACCAATATAATATTCACACTGAGGTTCCCCATTGGACATAATCAAGTTATTATTTTCAGAAAGTTGCGGTACTAACTTCCAAATAAAGTGATTATCCAAAATAATAAAGAAAAAGAAAGTAAGACTAATAGCACTTGAACATTATAGAAAGTACGTGAAAGGCGGAAATCATACAAAAGGAAAAAGTGCAATTCAAAGTTGTAAATGGGGAATATTTTATCTTTTATAATGAAAAGTAGATAATAAAAAATATTAAGACTTACAATCTTGCAAGTTAATTTTTATAATCTCATACTCCTTATTCGGGCGTTCGTGTTAAATTTTGCAAATTCAGTTTACACCGGAAATCCATTTTGAAGCCCCTTAATTTTTTTTTTTTTAGCAAATGGATACCTATATGTGAATAAAATATCTCAAATAGGGAAAATCGCGAAAGCAGAAATTTGATATTCGATTTTTGGGTACCATTATCATATCTGATAATAGAAGGTTTCAGACGGTGTCCGTCAACTGGAAGTGCAATTTACTGATTTATTTTATTACTTTCTCTTACTCCCTAGTAAGAGGAAGTATTGTAATCGTGTCAAATTTTCGATATCGAGTTTTCACCGGAAATATCCGTTTTGAGGTCCCCTGAGTCCAAAAAAGTGGTTTCTAGAAAATGGTCTCTGTGTGTGTGTGTGTGTGTGTGTGTGTGTGTATATGACGCATAGCTCACAAACGAAAAATCGTAGAAAGTTCAAACTTGATATTCCGTTTAGGTATAACCATGGGATCTGACAGTACGTTATCTGTCAAAATTCCACAACCGGAAGTACCACTTTACTAGTTTGCGATTATCTCAAAAATGCCTCCGACGATTTACTTCAAACTTGGTACATAAACTACACATACAAAGAGCTACAACTTTTGTTTGAAACATTTCTCTGGAAAAATTCATTTAAGGTCACTTTTGAGGGAAGGGTGGGGGTTAGGATTTCATCTAATGTGCTATTTCAATTTATTGAACAATTCGCTCATCTAAATAATGTTAATTAGAATTAAATATATTGTTGAAATTCCAAGTTTGAAATAAATCGCAATACCGGAAGTGCGTTTATTTTACCACTTTACTAAATGTTTTTTTTCACTTTTTCGCGATTTTCTCAAAAATGGCTCCTATGATTTTCTTGAAACTTCCTATGTAAACTACGCATACAAAGATCTAAAACTTTTACTTAAAACATTTCTCTAGGAACATTCATTTAAGGGCACTTTTAGGGAAGTGGTGGGGTTGTGTTTTTCTTTAAAATGCTATCATAGTTGAATATACAATTCTATCATCCAAACAAAATTAATTAGAAATAAATAGATGGCCAGAATTCTAAGTTTCAAGAAAATTAGTAAACCGGAAGTGCGCTTTTACTGAACAGTTTTTATCAGTTTTCGTCGAATTTCATTAAACTCGGTCCACTAACTCTATAACATTTGTCAATTATAATTTTGAGAACTGGAGTAAGAGAAAGTTGTGTGAGTGTTTCAAGATTTTTTTTTTTTTAATTTTTCGCTATTTTCTTTAAACCTCGACTTAAGTGGTAAAGTTTGTAATTTAATAATTTTATTTGAAGCATTTTCTTTCCCCCACCAACCCCACTAAAGGATTATTACCAACTTGAACATGACTGTTCAAGCGACAAAGTTTGTTTCAAACATTAAGGTTTCCTCCACCATTTCACATCAGTATAATGTATGATTTTACCATCTATATAATATTAAAATATTTCAGAAGCATTGCTAAAATTCGAAATTTGAAGACAATTTATAAACCGGAAGTGTGACTTTACAGAGGGTTATTAAGTTGTTTTTTTAAAGGAATTTACTCATAAAGGGTTCGTTCTATCAATTTTCTTTATTCATGGATGCTAACTGCACAAATATAATCCTATCATTTTTGTCTGAGACAAACTTTGTCGTTAGATTTCATGTGATTTTTTTTTTTGAGCTTGATGTAGACGCTGTTTTCTGGGTTAATATGTATTCATTCACATACTATTTGCTAATATGGAAATGGTTATTTAGAAGAAGCCTTCATCCCATGTCCATTAACTTTGCATTGCCTTTCTTCAAATTTATCTATTCTTATTAGTACAGTATACTCCTGAAATAACTTAGTGCCCCCCCTCCACCCTAATAAAAGTGACTTGATAAAACACTGAGCATACTTAACAACACTATTAAAATTTAGTTATAAAATATTTTTCAATACATGCTATTTATTATACACTATTTTCTAATGTCTAATCATAATTTATAATAATTCCATTTTGTCATTAAACACACACATAATAACAAAACCCTATAACCTCCTCACACATATACACAGCCAACAAACCAACAAATATGAGTGTAACAGAAATATTACGTTGTAATGAACTCTCTACATGAACTTGGTGAATTTGCTCGGACGATGGATGAAAATTCGAAACCGGTCAGGAAAAAAAAATGAATATGCATGTTATGACGGATAAAATATACCAGATATTAAAGAAAATCGTTGTAGCTGTTTTTCGGCAAAATTGCTAACAACTGAAAAAGATCATTCAGTAAACTGGCAGTTTTGGCTGACAAATTTTGATCAAAAACTTTTTATCTGGTTCACTTCGTAGCACTTGTAATGGATCGCCGTGACATGCCTCTTTTACCAATAGCTCTCAGACAGGAGAGGAATCTACGGAGTATATCTGGGTATTGAAAGGAAAACTTAAAGAGAATAGGGGCTGTCCAACCATTCGCTTAAAAAGGGTGCCTGGCCGCCAATTCGCTATCATTCTATCAACCTGGAGTCACTCTGTCAGTCAATCTGTCACTCTCTTCTCACGCTACTACACTTTCACTCTAAATTATACAGTATAAAATCCTTCTACTGTTTAATATTCTTATTCAATATAAACAGTATTCAGTAAGTCTAACTTATTTAAGTTTTTCTCTTCTATCTAACCTTCCAAAAAGATTCACAACACCAACTAAAGGAAATATCAACTCTCAACTATTTTCCATTCTTGAGTTATGTTGACCAGATACACACACACACACACACACACAAAACAGAGCAAAATTTTGTAAAAACCACTTTTTTGTGCTTCAAAGGATCTCAAAGCTATGGCGCAACAGCCTCTTCAAGGACCAAGATTTGCCAGACGGCGATTTTTATTGGGGGACGAGTAGTAAACAAGTCGCAGTTCCCTCGCCTTTTAGTTCCGGCCTTCGCTACCTAGGTGCGCTACCAACAGGTAGCTTTCCACTTTCACGGATCGAAGGATTTCAAAACACGTTTTTCCGGTGATGATAACTCAATTTTGCAATGTAAGAGAAAGTAGTAATCTGGTATGTGTGTGTGTCTTTACTCATGAGTTTCTCAAAATGGGGGTTGTCAAATTTTTGTATTTTTGAGCATTTTGGTTGTTCTTGTATAGTATATATTTAAAAAGAAAACCATTCAGTATAAATGTTTACGTCTGTATTGCAGGAATTTTTTCGTAAAACCAAAAATTTCATATTATCAGATAAATAACCAGAATAGAAAGTTTATATTTGGTATTTTGTAATTCAGTTATGCTGTTATCATAATATACACAGTCATTTTTCTAAAAAAAATTTTTTTTTAATTGGGATGGGGCCACAAAACTTGATAATCTTATTATTTCTTTCTTTATGGTAATTAGATGTAATAATAATAATAATTATTATTTCTAAAACTTGTAAATTTTATTTTATTAAAATAGATTTATTATGAATTCATTCAGTCTTTAATTTGACCCATATAATCTGATCAAATTAAAAGACCTATCATTGTTTATGATTGATATTCAATTGTTGTTATTAATAAAACAAAAAATTTATTTAAGATGCGAAATAAAAATTGGCGCCCGTCACTTTGAAAACATTAGTAAGTAAATATTGCAAAACTAAGAGACATGAGTCAAACATAAATGAAATTGGATGACGAACAGTTTAAAAAGTTTTTTTGGCTGTCTTTACTGATTAGTGGGTGACCGGACGAGATATACCAACAAGTTTTATATATATATATTTATTTGTGTATATATATATATATATATATAAATAAAATACTGAGTGAGGGTAAAACATTGACGGAGTGGAGTAGGTGGAGGTTAAACACTATGACTATGCAAGACATATCTAAATATACAACATGCCTTTGCCTATAGTCTTTTCAGACGCCAGTCTGCTTTTGTAAACACACACACCACTGACATTATTATTGTTATTAAGTAATAAAAATACAATTCAGTTTTATTGTGTGAACTCATTGCATTAAATAAAGAAAAAAAGGAAGTGTCTCTCTTAAATTTTGATTGTTCGTTAAGAAAAATTACAGTGTGTGCTTTCTGTACAAATTATCGCCTTCTACACATTTCTCTTTAATCAGTGCATCTTCATTTGAATTTTTTTTATTTTTTTGGTGTTTTTTTGGGTAAGCTGTTCATCTCAATTAATAAATAATAAATTAAGATATTAATTAAATATAGTGCACATAATTATAAACATGATACTTTAGGAAAGGTATCTATTAAATATTTTGTTAGAATTCTGTACAAGAATTTTTCTACGACTTTCTGTCCACTATCCTTAAAATATGAAGGGCAAAGTGGTGCCAAAACAAATATTGTGGCATATTAGATCTTGGTTATCTTCAGACTTGACCTCTTTGTGGTGTACGTGCAGTAGCGCCGCCAATCGTTAACTGTAGAATTAAATGGAGATGTTCAAACGCAATTACGACCATTAATACTAAGTAGTAAGAGGAAGTATTGCGTTCCTGTTAAATTTTAAAACTTGTATTTTCACCAGAAATACAACATATTTTAATTATGAAACCTACCTACCTATCATCAGAGACATTTTCCGTTATAGCCTGCTTCTTTTTGTGGTCATTGAACCGGTTTCGAGCGTTCGCCCATCATCAGGATATTTTTGTCAAACAGTGTAATTTACATAGACTTGCACAGAGCAAATACAGTTGATGCACTCAACCTCCTTGTGGTAGGCGCAGTAGCACTGCCAATCATTAATTTTAAAGATAAATGGGAGTGTTCAAGCGCAGTTAAGACCCCCCAAAAATATTATATTTCCCCGAGTACGAACGGACTACCAACATAGAGTGAGTGATGATTGTGAGTGTATCAACTGTATTTGCTCTGTACAAGTCTATGTTGTTATTACACTGATGATGGGCGAACGCCCGAAACCAGTCGATGGCCACAGAAAGAACCAGGCTATCATGGAAAATATCTCTGATGCTTTCCAGCTGTGCGGAACCAACCACAACGAGAACTATCCATGTTTGTAGCGTACCCATGTTTTAGGCAAAAATTTGCAGAAAACTCAAATTTGATAGCCCATTTAATAAGTACCTCTAGCGCATCGGACACAAAAGTTTTGGTCAAAATCCATCAACCGGAAGGGTGACTTTACAGACTTGATTTTGTTTTTGCAGATTTTCGCGATTTTGTCGACAAAGGCTTGCGACAATATTCCTTAAATTTCAGATACTGTTTATAGACAAATACATACGTATGATTAACCGGAAGTACAACCTTTTTTTTTAAATTTAATTTAAGGTGCTTCAACAGTTTGAGTCTGAGGTTTTTGGAGCCCGGAGCCTTCTCAGTGCATTGCGAGGTTCCAGCCAGTGTTCTTTAGTTACAAACAACGCTGACCATCACCAAGCAGTGAGCTGTAGAGGCGCCTATGGTGGAAGGTCCTAGGGCAGCATTGCCTACAGCACTCCAGCTCGAAAGTTACCTCCGCGTTTCAAGCCCAGCGCACTGTCAATGAGCTAATCTCACCTCTCCCCAAGTGTGATTTTACTCAGTTTGGGGGGGGGGGGAATTTCTTCATAAATGACCATTACGATTTTCTTTAAACTTTTGTGTGCTAAGTGCGCAAGATATAATCATATTGTAGTGGAATCAATTGTCGTGAATCCTGAGGTATGAAGTAGATGTCTTGAAGAGGGATTTAATAGGCGGAAGTTAGTTTATAGATTTTAGACTCGAAATACTAAACACTGATTTTACAAAAATAGATTATATTTTTACAATAATTTGAATGATCGAAATGGTAACTACAATTAATATGAATTGATAAAGTAAAAAAATAATTTTAAGACTTAAATAACATATAATTTAAAATGATTAAAATAAATAACTAATTTGCACAACAATATAAGTAACTTTGTATAGGGATGCGCTCTGAACTCAAGTATAACTGCTGATGTAATGATAATACTGATATACTGATGTTACTGGTGTAATAATAATGAATGATGAATGATCCCCTCCTCCAGTGGGGCGAAGTTTATATTAGTATTACTCACACACTGTCCGGTGTGTAAGTAATTCTCACACTAAGACATCTCTCGTAGCGTGCGACCTTGGTTAGTTCGGTGACCAGTGATTTAGGTCAGTGGCCAGATTTGGTCGCCCATCGGTGATTTTCAAAGACTGGTAGCCTTGAATCGGCCAGGTGGCTTCTGTTCAATAAAAAGGGTTTTTATCGGGCTTGTCTTTGATACCCTTGTATTGAAAAAGGCAGCGGCCGGCTGAAGCCACTAGTTATAAATTATTCTTTCTTTTTGTTATATTTTGTGAAGTAGCGGCTGGCTGGAACCGCTTGACATTGCTTTAACATTGCTATGCCATTACAATATCAAAATGTTTGAATTAGGAGGTTCTGAGAAATCTATGTCATTATAATTCAAATGTAATTTGAAATCATATTCAATATTGGTGCTTTCTTTCTGGGCTGCAATTAATCACTTCAGCTGTAACATGCCATGGCTAGGTTACTGTTCTCTTATTAACTCTATATTTTAAATTAGCACAAACGAGTGAAAATTGAAATTAGAAGAAAATATGTCCTTAACAGTAAGAAAAAGTCGTGTGAATCAATCACACCAGATTTTTTTTTACTTTCTCTTACCCTCCTAGTAAGAGGAAGTATTGTAATCGTGCCAAATTTTCGATATCGAGTTTTCACCGGAAATATCCGTTTTGAGGTCCCCCGAGTCCAAAAAAGTGGTTTTTAGCAAATGTTGTGTGTGTACGTGTATATGTAAACAGCATAGCTCAAAAATGAAAAATCACATAAAGTTCAAACTTGATATTCCGTTTGGGTATCACCATGGGATCTGACCGGGCGCCAGCGGTCAAAATTCCTTGACCGGAAGTACCACTTTACTGAATGGTTTTTTCACTTTCTTGCAATTTTCTCGAAAATGGCTCCAAAGATTTTCTTCAAACTTTTTGTGTATCAGCTACTCTTACAAAGATCTACAATTTTTATTTTAAAAACATTTCTCACTAGGTACTAGACCTATCCTTGTTCCTTCTCCGACTAAACTAATTAGAGGACCTACTGACTGGAAGTTGTTCCAAACGCTACTAGAACAATAACTAGATCTTAATATATCTCTGAAAGATCCAAAAGAGATAGACATGCAGTTGACCATTTAATTCACTCTATTCAGCAAGCCATTGTGGAAAAGTAGCAAAGCAAAGGCACTTACAAAAACTACAGAAACTTACCTTCCTCCGCATATTCGCACTCTATTAACTAACAAAAGACAGGCTAGAAGCAGGTGGCAACAAACTCGTTATCCATCTGACAAACGTAAACTTAACCAACTTACTCGACAACTGAAAACTAAGCTACAAAACCTAAGATCTGACCGACTACAATACTACACATCAAACCTGACAACAGAAAACAAATCACTTTGGAAAGCAACCAAAAATATATTATCCTACAAATCCGTATCTCACCCAATCCAAACAGCCAACGGTAGTTGGGCCATATCAGATGATGAGAAGGCTCAACTGTTCGCTACCTACCGCTCCACAGTATTTATTCCTCACCAAGACATTATCGACAATGACACTGTACTCACTGTTACTAACGACTTAAACATTCCTCTTCCCCTCTCCTTGCCACCAAAAGCCTTTTATCCTAAAGAAGTTCACTTCATTATTCAACACCTTCCTAAAATAAATCACCTGGGCATGATCTCATTACACCAACTATCCTCAAAAACCTTCCAAAAAAAAGCAATTCTTTACACAACACAAATATGTAACTCCGTCCTGAGAACAACTTATTTTCCTCTTTTATGGAAGACGTCCATAATCAAGATGATTCCCAAACCCAACAAACCTAGCCATTTACCGTCTTCATATCGTCCTATCAGCCTTCTTCCCTTCCTCGGAAAAATCCTAGAGAAATTAATCCTAAAAAGATTACTTTCAATCCTAGAACCCCTCCAAGTTATTCCCAATCACCAGTTTGGTTTCCGCAGTCTCCATTCCACAATCCAACAGTGCCATCGAGTTGTTGATGCTATATCTTCCTCCTTTGAGCGGAAACAATACTTCGCGGTTGCATTTCTAGACATATCACAAGGTTTGATAGAGTCTGGCACGACGGCCTTCAATTGAAACTCAAAGGCATCCTTCCCTTCACCTACTATCTTATCCTCCGATCCTATCTCTTTGAAAGATTCTTCCGTGTTTCAGAAAAAACTGCCTTTTCTTCCCACCATCCCGTGAAGGTAGGAGTCCCCTAAGGAAGCATCCTAGGACCAATACTCTTCGCAATATACACAAGCGATATTCCTACCAACCCAAACACATCCATATTTTCCTTTGCTGATGACACCGCTATCCTTACATCCCATGAAGATCCCGTTATCGCTACCCGTACCCTCCAATCCAATCTCAACACCCTGGCCGAATGGTCCAGGAAGTGGAGAGTTAAATTAAATATTAACAAATGTTATCATATTACATTCACTCTCCGTAGAGCTATATGTCCTCCAGTACAACTTGCGGACAATTCTTACCTACTGTTGATAAAGTTCGCTATTTAGGACTCTACTTGGACAAAAGACTGACTTGGAATCCTCACACGAGACTCAAGAGACAGGAACTAAATCGACGATACAAATTACTCTCGCGTTAACTCGACCGACGTTCTCGTCTTTCTTTGGACAACAAAGTGCTAATCTACAACACTGTACTCAAGCCTCTATGGACGTACGGAATCGAAGTGTGGGGCTCAACCAAGCGCTCCAGTTATCTCCGACTCAAACCCTCCAATCCAAAATCCTTCGTAAAATCACTAACGCTCCTTTCTATGTTTCTAACTCCATCATTCACAAAGACCTAAATATCCCTTTTGTCCGCGACTTCATTTTATCCCGATACAAAAAATTCCATGCATCCCTTCCAGACCATCATAACCCTTTAATCCAAGAACTTTCTTCCCATTCCATCGCTGGAAACCCTGTCAGAAGACTGTAACGTCAGTGGCCGAGAGATCTTCTGTCAGAGTGACAAACAAATGTAAATATGTAATTATGTAAACATGTATAAAATGTAAATATCTTTCCCCTCTCAGCCTAACTTTCCTATTAAACCTTTTCACTAAATCCTTCCTAATATTTTCCAATACGGTATCATTCTATCAACCTGGACGTCACTCTGTCAGTCAATCTGTCACTCTTTTCTCACGCTACTATGCTTTTATTCTAAATTATACAGTGTAAAATCCTTCCTCTGTTTAGTATTCTTATTCAATATAAACAGTGTTCAGTAAGTCTAACTTAGCTTAATCTAAGTTTTTCTCTTCTATCCAACCTTCCAAAAACATTCACAACAGCTACTAAAGGAAATATCAACTCTCAATTATTTTCCATTCTTGAGTTATGCGCTGACCAGATACACACATGCACGCACGCACGCACACACCAGAGCAATTTTGTAAAAACCATTTTTTCGTGCTTCAAAGGATCTCAAAGCTATGGCGCAACAGCTCCTTCAAGGGCCAAGATTTGCCAGACTGCGATTTTTATTTGGGGACGAGTGGTAAGCAAGCCGCAGCTCCCTCGCCTTTTAGTTCCGTCCTTCGCTACCTAGGTGCGCTACCAACAGGTAGCTTTCCTCTTTTTCTCACAATTGCTGGGTCAATACCATCCTCACGGGTCAAAGGATCTAACACATGTATTTCCGTTGGAGCATTTCGATTTATTATTATCGATTTATATTATATAATATATATTTAAAAGAAATGCATTCATTATAAATGCTTATGTCTGTATTGCAGAATTTTTTCGTAAAACCAAAAATTTCATATTATCAGATAGATAACCGGAATAGAAAGTTTATATTTGGTATTTTGTGATTCAGTTATGCTGTTATCATAATATACACAGTCAAAGCTCTTCTCATCCATATTCCCTATTTTCCGTTTCACATCTCCTTCCTCACTTATTGAAAATATTTTGGAGAGTGCTCATTGGACAGCTGCTCCATTTTTGTACATAGTTGCATTCATCAGATTTACTAGATACATTATTATGTAGTTGTAAATACCTAATAAAAATAATAATAATAATAATAATAATAATAATAATAAAATAAAAAACATTTCTCCGGGAAAATACATTTAAGGGCACTTTCAGGAGACGGTGGGTGCGGTGGGTTTGTCCTCTAAAGTGCTATTTCAGCTTACTATACAATTCTATCAGCTAAACAATATCAATTAGAATTAAATGGGTTGTTGAAATTCCGAGAGTTTGAAAAAAATCGGATGACCGGAAGTGCATTTTTACTAAAATGTATTTTTCAGTTTTCTGGTATTTTTTTTACTTTCTTGCAATTTTTCTCAAAAATGGCTCCGACAATTTTCTCCAGACTTGGTATATCTTGGTAACTTGGAGTATTTTAAACATACACCTCAGTTAGTGTGAAACTAAGTCTCTGTACGAGTCTGTGTTGGCACACTGTCTGAAAAGCGCATCCTGAAGATGGGCGAACGCCCGAAACCGGTCGATGACCACAAAATGAAGCAGGCTTCCACGGAAAATGTCTCTGATGCTTTCCAGCTCTGCGGAACCAACCACCACAACGAAAATAAAGATGTTATTTTTAAACACAATATTTACGTGCTGTGTGTAATATAATAAATAACTAACTAAAAAGTAGGGTTCACTAATGCCGGTTACGTAACATTTCAAAAGCGACCAATAAATAGAATCAGGCGCGTTCATCTCACTTAAAAGCAACAATTCAAATGCATTTTATCACTGATCTATTACGTAGTTGATAGTAAAATCATTTTCAGAGCGTTGAACTTAAACCTGATATAAAGAATCCCAATTTCTTTAATCAAAGAATATTTTTACTTTTTTCACTGCTATCTCTTTCTGTCATTTATAGTTAAGACGTACAATTTTCCTTCTAATCTTCAAATTGTATTTTTTATTAAATATTTAAATAACATAAAAAATCCGGTGTGAAACATTCACACAACTTTCTCTTACTCCTAATCTCCAAATTATAATTGACAATTGTTTTCAGTTTGTTTACGAAAACTGAAAAAACTGTTCAATAAAAGCGCACTTCCGGTTTACTAATTTTCTAAAAACTCGGAATTTTGTTTGAATGATAGAATTGTTTAATCAACCATAATAGCACTTTACAGAAAGCTGTAACCCCATCCCTCCCATAAAAGTGCCCTTAAATGAATTTTCCAAAGAAATGTTTTAAATAAAAGATGTAGATCATTGCATGTTTAGTTCATATACATAGTTTCAAGAAAATCGTCGGAGACATTTTTGATAAAATCGAGATAAAGTGAAAAAATCATTTAGTAATGTGGTAACATAAATGCACTTCCGGTTATCCGATATTTTTTAAACTCGGAATTTCAACAACATATTCAATTGTAATTAACATTATTTAGATGGCAGAATTGTCTAACCAACTGAAATAGTACTTTAGATGAAAACCGGTGAATATCAATATCAAATCATGTCTCAATATCATGTCAAATAAAATTTGACACGATTGCAGGACTTTCTCTTACTTAGGAGTAAGAAAAAGTAAAAAAAAAAAACTGGGTTACTTATATTTTACTTTTTTCCATATAAAAACACCACATATTGTATTAGATTAGATTAGATACTATGGGGGAATTGGCTCTTCAGCCTGCGCCACCGCGACCCCTACGGGTGTATTATGGCACCCCCTAAGTTGGAGACCCTGCCATCAGAATTTAGAGCACCTGCCATCAGAGCACCTTCTCGAGCACTGTCTGCTTTAATAGACTTAATAGACCCTAAAGGGGCCCCTGGCTGAGGCTTGCAGGCACCAGCTTTTCTTCTCCAAAGGGGCGATACCTCAGCCATACTAGCCCCTCGCACTGACATAGCACGTGCAGTGCTGTTTCCTCTTCTTCCTGACAAAACCTACACAGGCTATACTGTGTATTATTAGCTAAACCTATATTGTATTATTAGGTTTGGTATATTTATGTTTATCACTAAAATAAAAAATGTTATTTACAATACTTTAATCACAAATACTTCTGACTTTCTCGAGTATTAAATTTGAAAACAGTAGAAATTCATATAGTGTGATTCACTGGTCTGGGACAGATATCGTAAGTAATGATTTTTTTTATTTATTTTATTTTATTATTATACTATTAAATTACTATATTTGCTTTTAACTTTATTAACAGAGCAGAAGTGCTCCTTTATTTATACGAACAATCAATTATGATGTGGGCTGAGATAAGTTTTGGAGACACGCACCGAGTTATATGTTGTCGAAAATGGCGCAATGACCACTGGCTGCTTGGCTTGTTGAAAGAAGTTCTTCTAGACGCAGTCTTACTGTTTGCTCCATTTACTTATCACTTTTATTTCAAATATTTTTCCGAAAAAAATTTGAGTTTTAGAGGGGTTTGAGGAGCAATTAGGTTTAAATTTAAATTGCAGCTACTACCTTGGTTGGCGCCTATAAAGTTCACTCCTGGTATATTATGTATAAAGCCAACCTTTTTTATGGCCAGCTGAAGTAAAAGTTGGTAAACAATACAATTTTTAACGAAAATTTGTTAATTAAATAGAGAAAATTGTATGAGTGTTTCACACCAGAGTTTTCTTGTTTTTCCAGTTTCCAGGTAACGGGGCTCCAAGAGATTTTTTCCAACCTTCTCCTACTATCTTATATAGGTTATCTTATACAGGAAGGTTCTTCTAGGCAAAGTTGTCTAGAAAACCTTAAACTTTTCTCTAATGTGCTATTTTCAAATTATCCATAATTCAGCTAATTATACATACAATAGAATGGAAATTAAAAATAAGTCTACAAATTACCAGGTTTGATTGGAAATTAGTTAACCGGAAGTCAGACATTTGCATAATGGCAGTTTTTGGTGTAAATGGCTCCAAAGGTTTTTCTTTCCCCCTCGAACTAGATAAACCAATTATGCACGTTTAACCTACGTATTATGTACGATTTCACTACTAGGTGAGAGTTTAAAAAAAAAAAAACCTATGGCGCAACAGCCCATGAAGGGCCAAGGCTTAAGGGACGGCGATTTGAATAGTGGGGGCGTGACGTAAGCAACCCGCAGTTCTCACGCCGTTTTAGTTCCGGCCTTCGCTACCTAGGGCGCTACTAACTGTAGCTTCCCACTTTTTATCACGATGCTGGGTCAAACTGCGACTTTGCCCTCACGGGAGTCGAACCATGAATTCTCGCACGAAAGGCGAGTGCGCTAGCAACTAGACCAACGCGTGAGGACAAGTGAGAGTTAAAGGTAATTAAAATTTACTAAATATGCCTACTTTCAAGAACATTTACAAATTTAAAATTTGTGAAATTGTAGGGAAAAAAAAGTCATACGAGTATTTTGCACCAGTATTTGTACTTTCTCTAATTGCTGGTAGAGAAAGTAATTGTAATCGTATCAAATTTATGATATCGAATTTTCAGCGGAAATATATATGTTTTGAGGTCCCTTGATTCCCCCTCCACCACCACCTCCCAGAAAAAAATCTGGTGTAAACCGCGCACATAACTTTCTCTTACTATAATTTTCAAAATTGAAATTGACACATTTTAGAGTTAGTGTACCAAATTTAATGAAATTCGTCGAAAACTGAAAAACTGTTCAGTAGAAGCATACTTCCGGTTTACTAATTTTCTTAAAACTCGGAATGTTGGCCATCTATTTATTTCTAATTAATTTTGTTTGGACGGTAGAATTGAATTGAGAAAAACATAACCCTACCTCTCCTCCAAAAGTCCCCTTAAATGACGACATTATCAGGAGAAATATTTCAAATGAACGTTGTAGCTCTTTATATGTATAGTACACATACATACCTACTTTAAAAAAATCGTTGGAGCCATTTTCGAGAAAATACCAGAAAAATTGAAAAATACATTTCAGTAAAAACGCACTTCCTGTCATCCAATTTTTTTCAAACTCGGAATTTCAACCACATATTTAATTCTAATTAATATTATTTAGATGACAGAATTGTCTAATAAATGAAATAGCACTTTAGTGGAAAACCTAACCCCACGTCTCCTCTAAAACTGCCATTAAATGAATGTTCCCGGAGAAATGTTTCAAATAAATGTTGTCACTCTTTGTATGTGCACTTCATGTAACAAGTTTTACGAAAATCGTCGGAGCCATTTTTGTGAAAATCGCAAAAAAAGTAATAAAAAAAAAAAAAAAATAGTAAAGTGGTACTTCCGGTTTAGGAATTTTGACAGATTACCCATTGCCGGATTCCATGGTGATACCTAAACAGAATATGAAGTTTGAACTTTCTACGATTTTTCGTTTTTGAGATAGGCAACACACACAGACCATTTGCCTAAAAAACACTTTTTTGGACTCAGGGGACCTCAAAACTGATATTTCCGGTGAAAACTCGATATCGAAAATTTGACACGATTACAATACTTCCCCGTACTAGGAATAAGAGAATGTAAAAAAGTGGTTTTTTAAGTTCGTATTATTATCGGAAACGGGTGCCCAAAGGCGCGGGACCTAAGCCTATATGGCTCTTATCCCCCCGATACCCCCCGTAACCCCTTAATTAGTCTCCCCCGGTAACTTGCCGGTTAATCTACAATATCTCAAGATATCCCTATACTCCAACTCGCCTAGACAATCCTGCGAGAGTGGTGTCCTCCCAAATATACGAAACCTAGTTCCAGCGAAACGGGGACACTGACATAAGTAGTGATACACCGTTTCCCTAACTCCGTCATCACAGTTCTGACAAATGGGACTCCGCGTCTTTCCTATGTTAAACAAGTGACTGGACACCCAAGTGTGTCCAGTAACTTTTCCTACCAAGGTCCTCAAACCCGTCCTACTAAGAGACAGGAGATACTCCGAGATTCTCTGCTTACCTGCCTTTATAAATCTTTTAGCTTGGAGGCACCCCTGCGTGTCCCCCCAGCGTTTCTCCAAAGCTCTCGTCTCCCAAAGTCTAATCTGTTTGTCGCGAAACGTCTTTGTAACGGCCAGGGCTGGTTCAGGACCACAAAATGGTAATGATGATCCCTCCCTGGCCAGCCGATCCGCCCTCTCATTGCCCTCTATTCCCGCATGTCCGGGTATCCAATAGAGATGCACCTTACCCCTCCGAGCCAAAGCGTTGAGCTTCCTCCGACATTCTCCCACTAATTTCGAACTCCACCAAGGCTTACTCAAAGCCCTTAGTGCGGCTTGGCTATCCGAGAAAATCCGCACTTCCTTGAACTCTCCCTGCCACTCCCCCACCAGGTGGCAGCATTCAATGATGCCCACCACCTCAGACTGAAAAACAGTGGCCAAGCCACCCAAGGCCACCGAACTCTCTTTATCCAGTTCCTGAAACCAGGCTCCCGCCCCCGACAGGCCAGTACCCTCCTGCCTAGAGCCATCTGAATAGCAACGAATAATGCCGCTGCCCGACTCCGTTGGCCTCGTAAGATTATCATCTCCTATACTGCCAATCGTAATCTCATAATCTCTCTCAAATCCCCATTTCTTGCTCGTCTCATCAAGTTTGGATAGCAAAAATCGGTTTACTCGCCAAATTTTGTCCTCAATCCTAGTGTGATCCCCCCGGAAGGTTCTCACCCATTCTCCCTTGCACCTCATTCTGAGGTACCCTTTCATTGCCTCTCCCACTACCACATACTGAAGGGGGATTAGCCCCAGCAGCATCTCTAATGCCACCGTCGGTGTCGTTCTCATCGCGCCAGTAATAGCCAAACAGGCCGTACGCTGTACTCCCAACAGCTTTTTGCTATTCCTCCCCACCAAGGAGCCAGACCACCACACCACAGCTGCGTACAGCATCCTTGGCTTCACCAACTTTTCATAAATCCAATGGACACCTCGGGGATTAACTCCCCAGGTCTTACCCGCTAATCTCCTACACTGCCAGAAAACCTTCTGCCCCTTCTCACAGACATACTCAATGTGGGCCCGCCAATTCAACTTATTGTTGATGATCGTACTTATGAGTTCGTATTTAACATTCCCAATTGGGTATCACCATGGGATCCGACAGAAACCTGCCTGTCAAAATTCTTCAGTAGAGGAAATTCCCACCTGAAATGGGGCAATAGCAATTTTCTGGAAAACGCCCTAACTATTTTCTTTAATCTTAATATATGAACTACACATACAAAGAGCTACAACAATAATTTATTATTATTTGTAACTGTTCTCTGGAAAACTTCACTTAAGGGACCTTTTTGGGGGGGTGGGGTTGGTATTGGAGCTATGTTTCCTCTAAAGCCTATTTATTTCAATTTATTATATAATTGTATCATCCAAATAATATTAAATATAATTAAATATGTGGATCTGAAAATTTTGAGTTTGAAGAAAATCGGTTAACGGTGGAAGTGCGTTTTTACTTTGTAGTTATTTCAGTTTGCTACAATTTTATCCGTAGAAACACCGACCGATTTTATTAAATTTGTTACACTGAATACAGAGAACTATAATTTTTAATGGGAATTTTTTTTCAGAAAGGAAATTTAACGAAGTTTTGGAGGAGGGGAAGTGTTGTATGGTTTCCTCAAAAAAAAGTCATTTTATTAATTCTCTAATTGATATAAAATTTGATGTCAAGTAAATATTTAGTAATAATTATTAGTTTGAAGGAAATTTGCCACTTAATTATTTATGTAAACTGCAGGTCAGCTGAAAGTGATGTGTGTGTGTGTGTTTCAAATCAGATTTATAATCTTATTATAATTCGTTATTGTCTTTCTTCATAGTTGTTATTTCTTTTAAATTTGATTACCACCACCACCACAATGGATTCAAACTGGAAAGCTATTGTGTGAGGTCATCCACACTATATAACTAATTTAAATATGTATTATGTTTGTTGCTGTCCGTATAGTGAGTGAGTGAGTGGGGTTAGAAAAAGAGGACTGACCTAGTGATAAATCTATTCACTGTTTGTTTGTTTGTGATAAATTTTATCAAACAAAAACAAAAGAAAAATTGTGATTTACAGGTTTTTAAACTTGTTAATGTTTGACGGGAATTGCCAGCATGGTGTGTGTGTGCGTGCGTGTGTGAGAAGAAGGGGAGATAGTTTAGAAAAAGAATTATACAAGGCGTAACAGGCACTGGCAGGTTTTAACATGTTTATTTCGTATAAATCTTTATGTCAATGTAATGACATTTTTACTTTCTGTTACTCCTAGTAAGAGGAAGTATTGTAATCGTGTCAAATTTTCGATATCGAGTTTTTACCGGAAATATCCGTTTTGAGGTCCCCTGAGTCCAAAAAAGTGGTTTTTAGCGAATTGGCCTGTATGTGTGTGTGTGTGTGTGTGTGTGTGTGTGTGTGTGGATGTATGTATGAACAGCATAGCTCAAAAACGAAAAATCGTAGAAAGTTCAAACTTGATATTACGTTTAGGTATCACCATGGGATCTGACGGTGCGTTATGTGTCAAATTCCCAAACGGAAGTACCACTTTACTAGTTGTTTTTTTTTTTTGTTTTTTTGCAATTTTCTCAAAAATGGCTCCGAAGATTTTCTTTAAACTTGCTATATAAACTACACATACAAAGAGCTACAACTTTTATTTGAAATATTTCTCCAGGAAAATTCATTTAAGGGCACTTCTGGGGGAGGGGTGGGGTTAGTTTTCATCTTAACTGCTGTTTCAGTATATTAGACAATTCTGTCATCTAAATAATGTTAATTAGAATTAAATATGTTGTTGAAATTCCGAGTTTGAAAAAAAAATAGATAACCGGAAGTGCGTTTTTACTGAAATATAATTTTTAGTTTTCTGGTATTTTCTCGAAAATGGCTGCAACGATTTTCTTTAAACCAGCGTTGTTAACTATACATATAAAGAGCTACAACTTTTATTTGAAACTTTTCCCCTGATAAATTCATTTAAGGGGACTTTTAGAGGAGGGGGGTTATGTTTTCTTTAAAATGCTATCACAGTTGATTATACAATTCTGTCATCCAAATTGAAATAACTAGAAATTAATATATGACCCAAATTCCGAGTTTCAAGGAAATTAGTAAACCGGACAGTTTTACTGGACAGTGTTTTCACTTTTCGACGATTTCATTAAATTTGGTACACTAACTATAAAATTTGTCAATTATAATTTTGAGTACTGGAGTAAGAGAAAGTTTTGTGAGTGTTTCACACCAGATTTTTTTTTGGGTATTATTGTATTGAAAATAATATAAGCAGAAATTGTATATGTTTCACACACAGTTAAGTAATGCAATTAACAAAACAATTACGTTATACTAAGTTATAGTTGGAATACATAGTTACAAGTAATTATAGTTTACCATATTTCATATTATTATTATTATTATTATTATTTGTTTTGAAGTAACGTGATGAAACAGGCGAACTTTTCTTTCCAAAATATGAATTAAATATGCTTAAATGTTAGAAATTAATAATTATTCAGAAAATAAATAAATACATAAGTAAAGCAAGAAAATATAAACATGTAGGATACAATCATATATCTTTCTCTTTCTTACTCATGTGAAAATACAGGTTTATATATAAAATGACATATTTTCTTTAAATTTCCAATTTTGTTCATATAACCCTAACATAAATATATAGTTGGGGTGGGGGAGGGAGATATAAATATATATGAGTGTCAACCTACGAACAGAATTAGGGAGAGTCAATGAAGGGGCGGGTGTTGGTGTAGTGGTTATGAGCATGGACTTGTAAGTGGGAGGACCCCAGTTCGAGTCCAGCGTATAACTGCTAAATTTTATGTTTGTTTAAAAAATGTTAATAGTGAAGTAGGTAGGTGCTTCCGCCCCCGTCCACGACACCTGATTTGGTAGTTGGACGTTAAGCCCGCCTGAAAAAATAGGCATTACTTTACTTACTTTACTTTTTACTTTTAGAGACAATGAATATATATTGCAGAGAGCTACAATAATATTGAACAAACACAATTGAATTTTAACGTTTCCGATTTCTCAGCACTTCAGAAAAATGTTACAATATACCTGTGCATTTAGTATAATACCAAGTTTAAAGGGAAATTGTTACAGTTGTGATTTTCGAGAAAATCCTCCCTCCCTAAAATTCAAAAACCTATATTGCAAAATCGCACTTTCGGGAAAATCAAATTTTCTTCAAATTTGTAATTCTAGCAGTATTTCTAATATATATATATATATATATATACATATATCAATATTATAAAGGTGCCAGAACCATACATTATACTGAAGTGGTAATGTAGCTACCTATACGGCATACAAAATTTGAGTTTCCTATGAGTTTTCATTTTTTAGATATTCTATTAAGAAAAAACCATAAACAGACACACGCACTTATACTCATATATATAGACCATTTGCTAAACACAATTTTTTCGTATTCAGGGGACCGGAAAAAAACAGATATTTCCGGTGAAAACACAATTTTGGAAAATCTGGTACGATCGCAATACTTCCTCTAGAAGAAAGTTTATTAGTTTTTAGTTATGAGTAATTAATACTTAATTAGAAAAAGCAATAAAAAAATCTGGTGTGAAACACTCACACAACTTTCTCTTACTCCAGTTCTCTAAATGATAATTAACAAATTTTATAGTTTGTGTACCAAATTCAATGAAATTCGTCGAAAATTGAAAAAAAATGTTCAGTAAAAGCGCACTTCCGGTTTACTAATTTTCTTGAAACTCGAAATTTCAGCCATCTATTTATTTCTAACTAATTATGGTTGGATGATAGAATTGTATAATCAACTAGGATAGCACTTTGATGAAAATCTAACTTCACCCCTCCCCTAAAAGTGCCCTTAAAAGAATTTTCCAGATAAATGTTTTAGATAAAAGTTGTAGATCTTTGCATGTTTAGTTTATATACGAAGTTCCAAAAAAATCGTCGGAGCCATTTTTGAGAAAATTGCGAAAAAGTGAATAAATCATTTAGTAAAGTGGTAAAGTAAACGCACTTCCGGTTATCCGATTTTATTCAAACTCGGAATTTCAACAACATATTTAATACTAATTAACATTATTTAGATGACAGAGTTGTCTTACAAACTGAAATAGCACTTTAGATGGAAACCTAACCCCACCCCTCCCCCAAAAGTGCCCTTCAGTGCATTTTCTCGGAGAAATGTTTCAAATAAAAGTTGTAGCTCATTGTATGTGTGGTTGATGTTTGACGTTTAAAGAAAATCGTCGGAGCCATTTTTGAGAAAATTGCAAAAAAGTAAAAAATCCAACTAGTAAAGTGGTACTTCCGGTTGAGGAATTTTGACAGATAACGTACAGTCAGATCCCATGGTGACCCCTAAACGGAATATCAAATTTCAACTTTCTACGATTTTTCGTTTTTGAGCTATGCTGTTCACATACATACATACACACACACACACACACACACACACACACACACACAGACCATTTGCTAAAAACCACTTTTTTGGACTCAGGGGACCTCAAAACGGATATTTCCGGTGAAAACTCGATATCGAAAATTTGACACGATTACAATACTTCCTCTTACTAGGAGTAAGAGAAAGTAAAAAAGTCTTCGCTATGAATAAATGCGATCTATGTTATATCTATATTATAGATCTCTATTCTATTTTGCGGCCTAATTTCCATTGTAACTGTCGTGTGAATTTATTTTATAAATTAATGAGCGACTAGAATATTTTATAAATAAATAATACGTATAAACTTTCAAATACATTAATATTATTAAATATTGTTCTGGAAAAATTATTTATAATTAAATTAATATCCATGTCATTTCCAATTTATTTTCAACTCGTAATTTCATTTAACTAACAGTTCT
Source organism: Triatoma infestans (assembly GCA_011037195.1). Taxonomy (NCBI): domain Eukaryota; kingdom Metazoa; phylum Arthropoda; class Insecta; order Hemiptera; family Reduviidae; genus Triatoma; species Triatoma infestans. Next base: position 166,592 of record JAAEAF010000440.1, read on the forward strand.
CACCTGTTCCTTATTAATATAATAATTTTTGTTTTACTTCCTTAATAAAATATCGTCTTTGTCTTAATAATATTATTAGCTTGACATCGTCTATGATATATTTGCCACTTGTACAATAATAAATACATTCCGATCTAACCTAATTATTGTAAAATAGATTATACACCTAGAAAGGTTTCTTTTTGCACTTAGCAAACATAAAACCCGATAGATTCTTGGCTACACACTCCTCCCCCTGCCACTCTTCAATTGTTTAAATTTTTTTTCCAATTGCAGAAAAGTATGGCGTAAAAGATGATGCCATACTTCTATAACTCTGATCCGCAAAATCCAAATATTTTATTTTTTTACAATTCATAATTATTTTAACACTTTTGCTATACTCAAACACGCACATACACACAAAAAATCTGGTTTGAAACACTCACACAACTTTCTCTTACTCTAGTACTCAAAAATTATAATTGACAAATTGGTGTACCAAATTTAATGAAATCCGTTGAAAATTGAAAAAAACTGTTCAGTAAAAGCGCACTTCCGGTTTACTATTTTTCTTGAAACTAGGAATTTTGGCCATCTATTTTATTTCTAATTAATTTTCTTTAGACGGTAGAATTTTATAATCAACTATGATAGCACTTTAGAGAAATACATAACCCACCTTTCCCCCTAAAAGCCCCATTAAATGACTTTATTCGGAGAAATGTTTCAAATAAAAGTTGTAGCTCTATATATGCGTAGTTCCCATTCCTAGTTTAAAGAAAATCATTGGAGCCGTTTTAGAGAAAATAGCGGAAAACTGAAAAAATACATTTTAGTAAACACGCACTTCCGGGTCATCCGATTTTTTTTTTTCAAACTCGGAATTTCAACAACATATTTAATTCTAATTAATATTATTTAGATGACAGAATTGTCTAATTAACTGAAATAGCACTTTAGAAGAAAAAAAGTAACTTTAATCCTCCCCCAAAAAGTGTCCTTAAATAAATTTTCTCAGAGAAATGTTTTAAATAAAAGTTGTTGATTTTTGTATGTGTAGTTTTTATATCAAGTTTGATGAAAATCGTTGGAGTCATTTTTGAGAAAATCGCAAAAAAAGTGAAAAAAAAAAAAAAAAAAAATAACATTCAGTAAAATGATACTTTTTTCGGTTTAGGAATTTTTGACAGATGACTTACTGTCCGATCTCTAAACGGAATATCAAGTTTGAACTTTCTACGATTTTTTCATTTTTGAGTTATTTTGTTCACATATATCCAGACCATTTAAAAAAAAAAAAACACTTTTTTGGACTCAGGGGACCCCAAAACGGATATTTCCGGTGAAAACTCGATATCGAAAATTTGACACGATTTTACAATACTTCCTCTTACTCTAGGAGTGAAAGAAAGTAAAAAAATCTGGTGTGAAACACTCACACAACTTTATCTTACTCCAGTACTCAAAATTATAATTGACAAATTTTATAGTTAGTGTACCAAATTTAATGAAATTCGTCGAAAAGTGAAAACACTGTCCAGTAAAACTGTCCGGTTTACTAATTTCCTTGAAACTCGGAATTTGGGTCATATATTAATTTCTAGTTATTTCAATTTGGATGACAGAATTGTATAATCAACTGTGATAGCATTTTAAAGAAAAACATAACCCCCCTCCCCCATAAGTCCCCTTAAATGAATTTATCAGGGGAAAAGTTCAAATAAAAGTTGTAGCTCTTTATATGTATAGTTAACAACGCTGGTTTAAAGAAAATCGTTGGAGCATTTTCGAGAAAATACCAGAAAACTAAAAATTATATTTCAGTAAAAACGCACTTCCGGTTATCTATTTTTTTTCAAACTCGGAATTTCAACAACATATTTAATTCTAATTAACATTATTTAGATGACAGAATTGTCTAATATACTGAAACAGCAGTTAAGATGAAAACCTAACCCCACCCCTCCCCCAGAAGTGCCCTTAAATGAATTTTCCTGGAGAAATGTTTCAAATAAAAGTTGTAGCTCTTTGTATGTGTAGTTGATATAGCAAGTTTAAAGAAAATATTCGGAGCCATTTTTGAGAAAATTGCAAAAAACGTAAAAAAAACAACTAGTAAAGTGGTACTTCCGGTTGAGGAATATTGACACATAGCGCACCGTCAGATCCCATGGTGATACCTAAACGTAATATCAAGTTTGAACTTTCTACGATTTTTCGTTTTTGAGCTATCACATACATACAGACACACACACACACACACACACACACACACACACACACACACACACAGACCATTCGCTAAAAACCACTTTTTTGGACTCAGGGGATCTCAAAACGGATATTTCCGGTGAAAACTCAATATCGAAAATTTGACACGATTTTACAATACTTCCTCTTACTCTAGGAGTGAGAGAAAGTAAAAAAATGGGACACTTGTTTTTTTTTTTTTTTTTCATTAATAAACAACATTTATGCAACAATTTATTTTTAATAAAATTCACTAGCTAAATAAAATCTTGTAGAGTTATTAGCTTCCTGCTTCCCCTCCCTTGCCTTTTCCACTTACGAACTCGACTGTTTGAAGAATACAGACGAAATAGCGCGCGATTTATCTGTGAAGAGATCAGCCCCCCCTCCAATTGCTCTACAATCCAATGGAATGCCGATTGTCAAAAGCTGACCTGTTTATGCGTTCCTATCAATTGTGTAATATTAATAAATATGAAATGTATTGCCGGACGGACAGTGCGACTTTAGTGAACAGTTTCTTGAATTATCTGCGATTTTCTTGTTAAATACATTAGCAAGATTCTTCGAAACTAGTTTTTACTAAACACCTCTCTAGACCATGACACCTCCCTCGTGTTTGTTTGTTTTTAGTTTAAATCCTCACAGCTATACATTTAATGTTATAAGGCGTTCCAAATTTAGTAACAATACCATGTTTGAAGGAAATATGTCAATATCTATGTAAATTACAGAAAGAGGCAAGAAATAGTATGAGTGTTTCACACAAGATTTTTGTTTTTTTTTCTATTGGAATATCCCTTCAAGTAGAATGATTAAGGATTTGATAATTAATAATTTTGATAATATTGCGGCTTTTTGTAATTTGTATGTGATTCCCAGACAATGGAAGTCATGCGTTATCTTTTAAAAAAAATTGCCAAGGTTGTCTTTAGAGATACATACTTCCTTTCACATTTTTGGATATTTTAATTTCATTGCGTAATTTCAAGTTATACCAAACCTAACAGATTTTTTAATTCCCCCACCCCCCAACCTAATTTGTTCGAAAGCAGCTCTAGTGATTTTCCATTAAACATGGAATACCAACTGCAAAATATAAACCTATCACTTTAATTTCAAATATTACTTTCTCTTACTCCCTAATAAGAGGAAGTATTGTAATCGTGTCAAATTTTCGATATCGAGTTTTCACCGGAAATATCCGTTTTGAGATCCCCTGATTCCAAAAAAGTGGTGTTTTTAGCTAGATGGTGTGTGTGTATATGTATGTATGTATGTATGTATGTATGTGAACAGCATAGCTCAAAAATGAAAAACCTTAGAAAGTTGAAACTTGATATTCCGTTTAGGTATCACAATGGGATTTGACCCTACGTTATCTGTCAAAACTCCTCAACCGGAAGTTTTACAGTTCAGTAGTTGGTGTTTTATACGTTTTTGTGATTTTTTTCAAAAATGGCTCCGACGATTTTCTTCAAACTTATTATAACAACTACCACATACAAAAATCAACAACTTTTATTTTAAAACCTTTTCTCTGGGAAAATTTATTTAAGGGCACTTTTTGGGGGGGGGGGAGGTTAAAGTTAACTTTCCTTCTAATAAAGGGCTATTTTAGTTTATTAGACAATTCTGCCTTCTGATTAATGTTGATTAGAATTAAATATGTTGTTGAAATTCCGAGTTTAAAAAAAAATCGAATCGCGGAAGCGGGATTGCGTTTATTTTAACACTTTACTAAATGATTTCTTCACTTTTTCGCGATTTTCTTGAAACTTCGTATGTTTATTTAAAACATTTCACTGGAAAAATTCATTTAAGGGCACTTTTAGGGGAAGGTTGGAGTTACAGTTACCTCTAAATTGCTATCATAGTTGATTATACAATTCTATCATCCAAACAAAATTAATTAGAAATAAATAAATGGCCAATATTCCGAGTTTTATGAAAATTAGTAAACCGGAAGTGCGCTTTTACTGAACAGTTTTTTTCATATTTTTAAGAATTTCGTTAAATTTGGTGCACAAACTATAAAATTTGTCAATTATAATTTTCAGAACAGGAGTAAGAGAAAGTTGTGTGAGTGTTTCACACCAGATTTTTTTTTTTTTCAGTGTATTTAAAGAGTTTCTAAGCATTAATTCTGAAATGCTACTTCGAGGTTTTTTTTTAGGAATTGATAGAGCGGTTGCCTGATGGTCTGCAGAATAGTGACATTCAGATAGCTCACTTATCTTAAGAACCAAAAAGTATAATAATCGGTTTCTCATTATCGAAATATCCTACTATAAATTATTATTATTATTATGTCCGAAGTGAACAAGACATTTATAAAAAATTCGGAATTTCAATAAAATTTACCATTAGGTAATTTACATTAGGGAAAATTGTGTGAGTGTTTCACATCACTTTTTTATGTGAGAAACGTGGTTAGAAAAAGGTTTATTTTATTATGGTAATTATATTATCTTTATGATGCCGTCATCGCATTAATGCGTCTGTTGGTTTAGTGGCCTTTGGTGCGAGAATTTTGGATTCGAAGACCTTTGTTGACCCAGCATCGTTAGAAAAAATGAGGAGCTACAGTTAGTAACGAACTTAGGTAGCGAAGGCTAGAACTAAACGGCGGTGAGATCCGGCAGAGTGCTTACACCACCCGATGAAAGTCGCCGTCTGGCAAGCCTTGGCCCTTCAAGGGCTATTGCGCTAAAAGTTTTTGCTTATTCACTTAACCGGCATCTTCCTTCATTTGGATTACTCTGTCAGGTCACATCCTCTTTCTCCAATCTCCATCCCTCAGACCCCTTCCGACCATCTCCTCCTCCCATCTTTTTTGCCAGTCTGCCTCTACTTCTCTTTGTCTGAGGGATCCATCTTCTAGACTTCTCTGGCTATCTTTCCGGAGGCATCCTTCTGAGATGTCCACACCACATTTGTTTTTTTTTTATTTATTTATTCTTTCCTCAATTGTTTTCCCTAATTTCCATTTTCTTCCTGATCTCTATATTCTTAACTTTATCCAATCTGGTTTTTTGAACACATAGTATCTCAGTAGTCCATCTCTATCACGTTCACCTTCGCACAGATCTTGGGAATAGTACTCCAGGCTTCAGCTCCATATGTGGTGAGGATTCCTTTAAATAATGGAATAAAATATTTATTTTTTTTAATTTCTTTTTGAAAGAGTTTCGCGCCTCAAGCACCGGATGAAGAAGCATTCTTATTGCCTTGGTGGCCAATTTTCTTCTTTCCAGCTCTTCTTCTTCTTCTTCTTCACATCCTTCCGCCTCTTCCAAAACGCATCCAGTCCAGATCCGAAACAAGATTATCAATTTGCGCACATGAACTTGCCCCGACCGTCCAATAGTTGCTAAATTCTAGATTTTATGTTATTGTTTACCTTAACGTTTATAATTCCTATGGAATCATTATTTATAAGTTTAAAAAGAAAATTGTTAGATCACTTTTGGAGAAAATTGCGAGAAAAAAAAAGAAACCTCGCTACCGGTTGATGGACCTAAACAGTCAATATCAAATCACTTTGTTGAGCATCCTGCAATTTTTACCGTTTTTTTGAAATATTTTGCTTTAAAGCACATATGTAAACACAAAACATATCCAACGTAACAGATCGTGCATAAAGGAAATGTTTTTTTTTCGTATTCCAAAGTTGGTACTACCAAACTTGCATTTCCGGTGAGAAAACTCCATTTTTAAAAATTTTACTTTTGTGTGTAAAAATTCAGTAATAGATTTTCTGATTGATGGATTTCAGATTTTTTTTTTTATTGAATGAAGTATATATATGTTACGAATAATAGGATTAATACAATTCGTTAGAATTTAATTAACAAATTTTGTTTAAACTTAAGATATTTTTTGTGTAAATGAAAAGTGAAAGTAAAAATTAGGTTATCAAAATAGAAATGTTCTGAGAAATTCCTGGAATGTCGTTAATGTTTTTCAAATCGATTGTTGATTTGCTTAGCTTGATAATAATATGATTATTTAATATTTATCATTAATTTTGCTGATATTATTGTTAATTCACATTACCTGGAATTTAATATTATTATTATTTGTTTAATATATAATGACGCAATACCTAGAAATTTAATCCAAAGATTAAAAATAACTTTAAATTACTTTAGTAAAGGAGAATAATAACAAAAGAATGTAATTGTTAAGTTAAATATGAATGAATATTTATATAAGATTGCTTTGTTTTTAATAAATAATTATTATTACCTCTATGTGACGCTTAAGAAATATTTTGAGCCGTACAAATTCAACTAGTTACGTTACGGTAGCTGGGTATAGCACATCGCGAACTTCTACTGCCTAGATTTGTGTTCTAAATAGGTGAGTTATTAATGTCTCTAAACTTTATTATTCAACGATGATGATGATGATTATTATTATTATTATTATTATTATTAAAATAAAGGAGTTAAGGCCATCCCTTAGCTTTTCAATCAGTACAATAAAATATATTTTAATATTTATGTGAAACGATGACGTAATTAATATCCCATTAATTATATTATTAATTCCCTAGAAAATAAAAATCTGGTATAAAACACACACACAAACATGACTTTCCCTTGCTGCTATAAATACAATGACAAACTATAAATTTTATTTATTGCCCTAATATAAATACGAAGAGGAGAGGATACAGTGTATGGTTGTAGTACGGAAGACAGCGCTAACATATAATAAACTCAAATTAAATTTGAGGGAAGGGATTAGCTCAGTGGTTAGTGCGTTGGACTTCCACGCGGAGGTCTCAGGTTCGAGTCCAGCGCTACCCTTAGTTTTTTTCTTCTCTATAGCTCACTATTCGGTGATGGACAGTGTTGTCTGTAGCGAGAGGAACACTGTCAGGAGGTCGGCAGTGCACTGAAAATGCTCCGGGCGCCAGTGACCCGAGATGTTAAAAAAAAAAAAAAAAAAAAATTACATTTAAAGTTTAATGAGACAGATTCCTCGGAACCCTCCATAAATAAATGTTTCTTAAAAAAATTATACAAATAAAAATTACACGTTTATAGCTGTACAATTCCAAAAAAAACTCACAATTTATTCTGTAAAGTTTCATTTCTGGTTAATCAATTTTTTCTTCAAGTTTATAATTCTAGCAATACTACTACTTTATCCTTAATATTATACAGCTGACAGAATCATATACATAGTACTGAATTATGATATTTTAAATAGATATTTTAAAGTGGTAAGAGGATACTTAAAAATTTGCTGCCCCTCTAAAACCCTTCAAATTTCAATTTTGGAAGAATCAATTTTTTTTTTTGGAAAAATGGTTGTCATTATTTATGGGTTAGAAAGTAAGTATAAGTTTCAAAGAAAATCGTAGGAGCCATTTTCCATAAAATCAAGGAAAATTGAAGAAAGAAAACATTCAGTAAAATTGCATTTCCCAGTTGATGGGGTTTTTTTGCCAAATATATTTTTGTCAAATGTGGTGGCCGGTACCAAACGGAAATATATCAAGCTTGAACTTCTTGCGATTGTTTTTCGTTTTTGTGATATTTTGTTCACACACACACACACACATTCACAGTCTTAAGGTTCTTTAAATACTGTTTAAATATTCCTAGGGAATAAAAATTCATTTTACTTAGAATACTAAGGGTTCCACTCTCTATAAATTCGTGATACTATCCTCCTTGTAAAAGAAGAACTCTGAAGAGTGTTTGGCATTAATAAAATTCATGATCAGAAAACCAGTATCTCCCAAACCGTAGGGGAAGCAAAATAAGGTCTGCCTTGGTCCTCCGTTTTTTGAGGTTTCAAGAACCACTCCTCCGTTTTGGGCGATATAAAAGAGGAACCGCTGGAAATTCTATTGAATCCTCTCAAGCTGTTTGATGTTTTCGGCAGTAAAAGCTTCCTTATAAGTGGACCCCTCATATAGGCGCATAAACCTGCATCACTGTCTTCTAATCTTTCGTGTGTTAGAAAATAAATCCTAGAGCACGTGAAGCTTTCCCGCAAACATAATCCAAAATGTAGATCAAAATTAGATGTCAAGCTTACGCCCAAATCCTTGACATGATCGACCTCACAATAAAATTATCATTTGCTCTGTTTTATAATTAAAACTTTTGATGTTTTTTGTTCTACTGAAGAAAATTATGGTAGCACTTAGAAGAATTGAGCTCAAGAACGTTATCAAGAGTTCCACTTTAGATCATTATCAATGTCCACCTGGGAGCCTAGCGCCGTTATCTTCAGTGTCAATCAGTTTGAAGATTTTCAAACAAAAGAGCAGTGGAATGTTGTAGCAATATAAATCAAATCATTAATAAAAATTAATTTAGATCTAAGTGACAACAATAAGCGAACACGAGAAGCGTCGAAAATCTCTTCTGAAACACGGCCAGTATCTTCTGAAACGCTGCCGGTAGATGTGAGAAAGAGAGGATTGAAGAGAAACTTTTGGAGAGAAAGAAATGAAACTTATAGATATGCTGAACACTGATACAATAAAATAGAAACACAAACTTCAAGGACTTTGCACTGTTGAATGATATTAAAGAATAAGGTAGCGAGAGAATAATTAAGAGAGAGACAGACTGGCTGAGCATTAGAAAGTACGCAGAATGAAGTTTGCTGACTAGTGTCAAAAACTGTTTTTCAACTGTTCTTGTGTAAGCTCTACATTATGGAATTCCCCTTCCCCTGTTTGACCTAGGTAGGAAGTAATTAGGTTCTTCGGATCCCCATGAATCTTAATGATTCTAATGATTCGGATCCCATTACACCAGCCATCCGGACCAACTGATTCCTTCCAACCAAATACGAACGAACCGAGGAAAGAACGACCCCACTTCTGGCTCCAATATTTTCGAGCTTCAACAGTTTAGAAGGAACCCTATCAAAAGCTTTCTTAAAATCGAAATATCCTGGAATCGACTTGGTGGTAACCTTTCTCTAGCTCCTCTAAAATGAAGCTCGTACACATTCATTCTACTAGGTTGGTAAATGTTGACCTCTTGGGGCATGAAGCCATGTGGAAGGCAACTAATATTCCTTACAAATAAATCCTTTAATACATTGGAAACGATGTATTCGAGCCAAGTTAAACGATAATTTAGCCAAGTTGGGTAATTTTTTAAAATAGGCCTCAAGTCTTCAATATTACACGGTTTCTCAGGTGAAGGTGTAAACAAGTGAGACTTTCCAAATTGATGGAAAAACTCCACTATTTGAAGATTTGATTAAACAGAAGTGTTCGAGTTACACATAAATTTTCATTTCACATGTTTATAAAGGAAGCTGGAATTCCATCAGGGCCCAAGATCACTACTGTTAATTGAATTGTATTGAATTTCATTTTAGACAAATAAGAATAAACTGATTTGGAATTGTTCTACAAAGTATTTGGTCCAATTGCCGCTGGCTATGAAACGGATATATTACACCTAGTTAAAGAGGAAGTATTCTGCAATCGTGTCAAATTTTCAAAATTGTAATTTCATCGGAAATAATACATGTTTCAATATCCCCAGGTTACGAAAAAAAATGTCGGATTAATATAAGAAACATTCTTTGTATTCCAAAATTGAAGAAAGTCGGTTAACCGGAAGTGCGTTTTACCGGAATAGGTTTTTAAGTTTTTTGGAAACGACTATTACGGTTTCCTTTAAACTTGGAATACTAACTGCACAAAAAGTATAAACTTATCGCTATTATTTGAAACATATATAAGAAAAAAAATATTTTTAGGTGTGAGGTAGTATTTTTCTTAACTGATATAAATTATTTAATAACTTTAATTTGATCCGTAGAACGAAGCCATGGGCGATGCCTAATAATTTTGTCTAATGTAACATAAACGTAATATACGAAGTGTGTAAATTAAGTAATGAGACTGATTTTCTAGTGTTCGATGTGGCAACACTGGAGATGCGGCGCATGCGTGGTAGGGCAAGTAAACATCTGATACACGTCTAGTGCAAATTTGAAAATGCTAGAGTTGTTGCACTGTCCGTAGTGACTTTTTTTGTGAGCAAGGTTTTTTTCAGTGCGTTTTAAAAATGAGTGACATCAATTACGAGCAACGTTGTGCTATCAGGTTTTGCTTCAGACTTGGGCACAGTGCAACGGAAACGTTTGAAAAACTGTGCCAGGCCTATGGAGACAATGTTTTGTCGAGAGCACAGGTTTTTAGGTGGTTTAAGTCGTTTGAAGAAGGAAGGGAATCAATTGAAGACCAGCCTCGCAGCGGAAGGCCTTTCATCTTCAAGAACCGACGAAAATGTTGGCAGAATCCGCGATCTCGTGCGTTCAGATCGTCGTTTGACAGCCCGAATGATCGGCGAAGAGTTGAATTTGACTCACACAACCGTTCATCAAATTTTGACTAATGAATTGGGGATGAGAAAAATTTGTGCAAAAATGGTTCCGAAAAATCTTTCACATTAATGAGTATTTGGCCAGTAATAACATTCCTGTGGCTCCTCAGCCTCCTTATTCACCCGACTTGAGTCCATGTGACTTTTTTTTGTTCCCAAAATTGAAAAATCACCTCAAGGGACGTCATGTTGGAACATTGGAGAATATTCAAACAGCCGTAACCGACCAACTGAAGTCTATTCCAGTATCCGAGTTCCAGCACTGCTATGACGAATGGAAGAATCATCTTCAGCGTTGTGTGGCTTCCCAAGGTAGTTACTTTGAAAGGGACAATGTTGAATTGTAATTTTATTTGAATAAAAAAAAGATAAAAAAATCAGTCTCATTACTAAATTTACATACGTCGTAACTCCCTACCACAAAGATTTAAATTCTAACTATAGGAGATATCGAGATCAACCTATCTAACACACTAGGAAATCGAGAAAGAGAAGTTAAGAAACAATAGTTAGGGGAAGTTTAGAAACACATATAAACGCTAACTACACACTCAAACCATGGGTAAATTTGACATACAATTTTCTACTCACAACCACAACAATTACTCACCAACACTGTGCCAGTTCAGTGTGTCATTTCTCTCACGCTACCACATTCTTTTTGTAACAATTCTGTAAAGCCCCTTGCACTAATCTTACTTAGTTATTGTCCCATTTTTTCCCATCTAGAATTTTCTCGGTCTAACACAAAAACACCACTACAATGTTTCATCACAATATTGATCATACGCCATTTTTTCCCCTTTCATTCTACCCATTATTAGAAGAACATATAAAATAGGCTTATTATTTTGGAAACAATACTAAAAATTATATGAAAATGTTGAAAATTAAGTGAAGGTTGCAAAATTCACCCCTACTGACAAAACAAATAGTTCAATCTGATTGATAAATTGTTTTAAAATGTCAACAACAAAAATCTGGTGTGAAACACTCACACAACTTTCTGTTACTCCAGTACTCAAAATTATAATTGACAAATTTTATAGTTAGTGTACCAAATTTAATGAAATTCGTCGAAAAGTGAAAACACTGTCCAGTAAAACTGTCCGGTTTACTAATTTCCTTGAAACTCGGAATTTGGGTCATATATTAATTTCTAGTTATTTCAATTTGGATGACAGAATTGTATAATCAACTGTGATAGCATTTTAAAGAAAAACATAACCCCCCTCCCACAAAAGTCCCCTTAAATGAATTTATCAGGGGAAAAGTTTCAAATAAAAGTTGTAGCTCTTTATATGTATAGTTAACAACGCTGGTTTAAAGAAAATCGTTGGAGCCATTTTCGAGAAAATACCAGAAAACTGGAAATTATATTTCAGTAAAAACGCACTTCCGGTTATCTATTTTTTTTCAAACTCGGAATTTCAACAACATATTTAATTCTAATTAACATTATTTAGATGACAGAATTGTCTAATATACTGAAACAGCAGTTAAGATGAAAACCTAACCCCACCCCTCCCCCAGAAGTGCCCTTAAATGAATTTTCCTGGAGAAATGTTTCAAATAAAAGTTGTAGCTCTTTGTATGTGTAGTTGATATAGCAAGTTTAAAGAAAATCTTCGGAGCCATTTTTGAGAAAATTGCAAAAACGTAAAAAAAACAACTAGTAAAGTGGTACTTCCGGTTGAGGAATATTGACACATAACGCACCGTCAGATCCCATGGTGATACCTAAACGTAATATCAAGTTTGAACTTTCTACGATTTTTTCGTTTTTTGAGCTATGGCTGTTCACATACATACACACACACAGACACACACACACACACACACACACACCATTCGCTAAAAACCACTTTTTTGGACTCAGGGGACCTCAAAACGGATATTTCCGGTGAAAACTCGATATCGAAAATTTGACACGATTACAATACTTCCTCTTACTAGGAGTAAGAGAAAGTAATAAAAGCATTCCCCCACCAGCAATATATAAAAGACGTTATAAAATTACCTGATAATACAATTAATTAATCTTCTCCATCATTCTAGCAACAAAATGGCTACATGAAATTTAATTAAATTTGGACACAATAACAGTTAGTTATTAATAATAGTTCTCAGTTCACGTTTAATTTCATAAAAACCAGAAAACAGTAACACACTTTAAAATACTAAAATATAAGAGACAATGTTTATGTGTTAATAGTAAAATGAATACTAAAGTAAAGTAAAATAATGTTATGGCTGAAAATTTTTATAGATAGTTTCCTTGTTTATATTTAGTTGTTAATTTAATTTCTTGATTAATTCTTTAGCAGTTCATGGGAACATGTCAATATGTCATTGATATAAACATTATAGCGAATGGTTTTTAATCTTTGGCTTCATAACTTTTATTATCATTCTACGGCTTACCACAAGTGTTTCTTTTAGATGGATTAACTTCTATTCAATTGAATACTATTTATCTATGAGCTCATTCATTATCTCTGCCGATTGTTGAATTAAAAAATAATAAAATAATTTTTTTTTTTTTATTCACTATTGGGAAATTTATTTTAATCTAATTTTTGAAGACACTTTAAGAATTCTATATTAGCGAGTATTACTTTTAAAAGTGTTTTCAGGTGTCAGTGTTATCATTACTAAGAAAGGAAAAATTAAGGAACCAATCCTAACGAACCATAACATATAACTTAGATAATTTAGGAGCGTATCAATGATGTCTTATTACTTCCTCTTACTGCCGGTAAGCGGAAGTGTTGTGATGATGACAAATTTTTTAAATTGAGTTTTCACCGGAAATACTTGTTTTAAGGTCCCAGGGTACGAAATAAATGTTTTCATCCATGTCCACTGAGAATCGGTACATTTTATAAGTGAGGATTATTTGGTCCATTTGTTGTCGTTTTTTTTTTTTCAAGGTACTGCGACCATTGTTTGGTCTATTGTACCCCCCCTGGTGCCGAAGATGAGCTAGCTCATCTACAGCATCCCCTCCAGGTTGAGCTCCCTAAGGAATCCCAAAATCCTGGAAGGTTCTAGGGTAGGTATTTCCTCCTCCCCTATCTGGTAACAGCCCAGACTACTAAATCTTCTTTGAATGACGGTCTGAGGAGATGTATCGGAGTTTCCTCCATCTCTCCACAGAATCTGCATGTGCCATCATCTTCTAGGCCAAGCTTCCCAAGGGTATCCTGAGTCTGCAATGCCCCGTAAGGAATCCCCTAAGAATACGGATCCTATTCTTACTCAGACTGATGCAGGCTTTCGACCTTTCCTGGTATGCCAGGGTTATGACCCTGTCTAAATCCCAACCCCACAGAAAGGCACCATCTATTGATGATATCTAAACCTCTTTGTAATATTTCGCATAGGGTTTCTTCGAACTTGCCTCTAGCAATTATGACAATATCGTCGGCATAACCCTGACAGGAGATGTCGAGATCCGTCAATTTGCAGAGGAGTTCGTCTACTACTAGGTCCATATGAGGGGTGACAAAAACCCCCCTTGGGGACACCATGTAGTCGTGCTGACTCTAATGTTTTGTTTGGTTATTTGTTGGTTCTAATATTGTTTGGTTGGTTTTGGTTGTTTTTTGTAGGTTTTGGTTGGTTATTTGTTTGTTTTGGTTGGTTATTTGTTTGTTTTGGATGTTTTTTGTTGCTTTTGGTTGGTTTTTGTTGCTTTTGGTTGTTTTTTGTTAGTTTTGGTTGGTGTTTGTTGGTTTTTTGTTTGTTTGTCTTTTTTTGTTGGTTATAATTATTGTTAATTGGGTAGTCTGACCATGATTTTAGGGAAAAAAGTAATAATAACTAGAGTCACACCTTTTTGTACAAGTCGTCCGTCTCGTGTACCACACTTATTAGATTTGTCATATAAACGTCGGTGAACCATACTCATCGGTAGTCGTTGATAATTGTTTGGCATTGAATTATTTTTCGATGCCTCTTTAGCTAATTTGTCAGCACGCTCATTAGCACCAAGGCCTATACGTGCCTGTAACCTATTTCAACTTCACTAGATATCCTAGTACTTCGAACAGTTTTTTTTTAATTTAAGGCGCGTCAACATTTTTCTCAGTGCATCCCGTCCTCCGGACAGTGTTCTCTCGTTACAGATAACACTGTCCACCACCGGACAGTGAGCTGTAGAGGCTCCTAGGAAGAAAAAATTTAAGGGCAGCATTGAACTCCGTTCTTACCGATCAGTTTTACAATCTTTTTTTTAATGCATTCATTTGTAAATTATAATGTTTTTCTATTATAAAAAAAAAAAAAAACCTTTTTAATTCAATAAATTGCGATAATAAATTTCAGGTACCTTATAAATAAGAAAATGTCACAAACAACTATGGAATTACGTTAGTAATTTTATTGCTGATTGATTTATTTGATTTATGATATATTGGCATGCAATATATAAGGTCACATTCAACTTGTTTATTATTAACTATTATATCATTGATTAGATTGGTTCGTAAACATCCCATGCTTTTCTAAAATATTTCACTGTTTTGATTTCGTTTGTGTCTTTGTATTCTGCTGAATGGAGTGGGCGTCTGATTTTACAAATCTGATGAGTTTTATAATTATTAATTTGATTTCTATTAAATATAATTGAAACACGACTTTAATGGAAAATACACAAATCTGAAACATAAATATGACTTCTTTCTCATACTTCACACTTTCACCTTCACACTTTTAAGAAATACTAAATGTTTAATGTTCCATAATATACTCGTATAATAAAAGATACAAGATATAAGATCTAAAAAAAAAAGTCTTTTATATATATTTTTACGCTTGGTCAGAATTATCCATCGGCTGCACCTTTCTCTTCCACCTTTTTATAATATATTTTGACTTTCTCTTTCTCCTACTAACAGGAATTTATAGGATCGTATCAAAATTTTGGAAAACGAATTTATTTCGAGAAATATCTCAAAATCTAAACATTGCCGGACATTCAAATTTGAGATTTCATTTATGTACCATCCCCAAAGTATTTGACAAGTTTTGTGGCCAAAAACCATTAACCCAATGTACGACTTTAGTAATTTTGTTTTTTGTTTCAGTTTTTCGCGATTTTCTTGAAAATGACTCGTAACGATTTTCTTTAAACTTTTTTTTTTTTTTTTTTTTTTTTTTTTTTAATTTAAGGCGTCTCAACATCTGTGTCATTTGCGCCCGGAGCCTTCTCAGTGCACTGCCGGCCTCCGGACAGTGTTCTCCCGTACAGACAACACTGTCCATCACCGGACAGTGAGCTGTAGGGGCTCCTAGGAAGAGAAAATCTAAGGGCAGCACGGCTGGATTCGAACCCGTGATCTCCGCGTTGCTAGTCCAGCGCGCTACCACTGAGCTAATCCCTTCCCTCTTTAAACTTGTTACTGGCTAAACAGATCACTTTTATCTGACAACATTTTTCCTAGAAAACTGTTTGTGTGTGTGTGGGGAGGGAGGATGTTCTGGGGGAACAGTAACGTTAAGCTTTACTCTAAAATACCACTTCAGTGCAATATTTGGATCTACGAGTATAACCTATATAATATTAAGGCATATTAAAAGCAGCGTTAGAATTCCATATTTTAAGAAAATCGCTTCACCGGAAGTACGACTTCAAAGAATTAGTTTTTGAGTTTTTTTGATTCTTAAAATAAAAACCCACAGATGATATAAATGTAGGACTTTTATTTGAAACATTGCTCCGGAAAAGTGGTCATTCTGTGGGGATCTGAAGAATTCGAAGTTTGATCAAATGGTGTTGTGTCTAGTGGATTGCATTGTAAGTATCGTTAGGCTTACCTGGAGTTGGGAAAGTGTTGAAAGCAATTTAGGCATATGGAAAATCGAGGTGGACGGAAAATGGGGTGTATACAGTTAGTTATAATATCTTACGCGTATATTCAAAACACTTATCCGCTAATTACTACAATTAATATGGCTTACATACACGCACATGCATCAGCACAAATACTCACAGGCGAAACAAACGATTCTTGTTTTGTCCCTGCCTCTCTATACACATTCGTTCACTGCCAGCTCTTGATTGAATATAAAATTGTGGCCAAGAATTACCTGCAGGTGTGCCCGCAAGGGGTATCTGTTACATGCAGTTACTTGGGGATTAGCGACTCCATAGATTACCATAGCTCAGTACTCCATGCACTTAGTGTTCGTCCCAAGATAATTGGCATAAGCCAAGCTAGAAGGAAGGGATTAGCTTCAGTGGTGCGCGCTGGACTAGCCACTTTGCTCCAAATCCAACATGCTGCCCTTAGATTTTCTCTTCCTAGGGATCTCAACAGCTCACTATCCGATGATGGGCAGTGCTTCAGTAGCTAGAGAACACTGCTGGTAGGTCGGCAGGGCACTGGAGAAGGCCCCCGGGGGGACACAGTAGATCTTTCAAGTCTTAGTACAATAATCACCTATAACAATCTAATCTAATCTACCTGTAGGTGTCTTTTGTGTAGCTGAGTTTCACTGCTATATTCTCTAGCAAGATTTCAGGTAACTTCTCGAGCTCTCAGGGGTGTCTGGAAAAAGGGCTCCGGCCTTCCTTCTTTCATTATTCGTATGTGGTGCGCGCGCGCGCGCGTAAGTATATGGAATAGTTTGAAGTTCACTCAGTATTTCGCTATAACTGTTCTAAGTTCATTATTTATTGTTATTGATAATCACTTCCCTAATATATGACTTCACGTTACAGCATTTAATCTCCCCCATGGTACTGCCAGCCATGGATAGTTACGTACATATATCCCTGACATCTCTATATTTATGTTCTTTTCACTTTAAAGTAGTAGTACTGTGTTTACAAATTTCAAGTTTAATCCTTTAAAGAGACCCATAAGGTTTTTCCAGTCCTTGAATGCATTCAGCTGCTAAAATGTGATCCACGGCAGTGCTAAGAAAGAATTAAGATCATTTTTTCAAAAATATAATATGTCATTATACAAATATAAAGTGGGGGACATACTGGTAAGTTTATGGGAAATATAAGCCTGGACATACTTACCCCTAGGACCGTAATCAAATGTCAGAATAACAGTAAACATATTTTTGATAATATCACAATTTTATAAATAAATACACACAGTCATAAAATTCTTAAGTTTTTATACGAGGGCTGCTATTTATATTTCTGGCCTTGGTAACACTGATTGTTGCTAGGCACCAGCTGATGTTTCCAGTGCAACCTTCACATTGTTAAACATAACCTCAACCAAAACATTTTGTCATTTCATTGTTGTTAGTGTTAGTGATAGCAGGTTGAAAAAGTGATCTTAGGAGAAAATGGAATTAACTCGTGAACATTTTCGTGCAATAATTTTTCATAACTTTCGACGTGGCCTGACACGACAACAGTGCACAGATGAACTTAATTCCTTATATGGTAATGAAGCACCTTCTTACAGCACCATTAAAAACTGGTATAACGAATTCAATCGTGGCCGACGATCACTCCAGGACGAATCCCGTGAAGGTCGTCCAACAACGGTTGTTGTGCCAGAAAACGTCGATGCTGTGCATGAGCTAATAAAGCATGATCGTCATGTAACATATCGCGAGATTGAAGCATCTTTAGGCATTAGTATGACAAGCATCAATAAGATTTTGCATGTGAAAAAGGTTTGTTCGCGTTGGATACCGCATAACCTGACAAACGCACAAAAGGATGCTCGTGTTGATTGGTGCAAGAAAATGTTGAAGAAATTCGCTCAAGGTGCATCAAAAGCAGTTTATAATATCTGCACAGGTGACGAATCATGGATATACTCATATGATCCTGAAACAAAACAGCAATCCACCGTATGGGTCTTTCAAGACGAGCCCAACCCAACCAAAGTTGTTCGTGGAAGAAGCACATCAAAGCAAATGGTTGCCTGTTTCTTCGGCATTACCGGTCATGTGGCGACTGTGCCATTAGAAGAACGTAAGACGGTCAATTCGGAATGGTACACCACTATTTGTTTGCCAGAAGTCTTTGAGAAACTTCGGGAAAAGTCAAAGAAAAGACGCATCATTCTGCATCACGACAATGCGAGCTGCCACCGATCGGCTGAAACAATGGAGTTTTTGACAGGGCAAAACATTGAATTGATGGGTCATCCACCGTACAGCCCTGATTTGGCACCTAATGATTTCTTTTTGTTCCCGAACATCAAGAAAAAACTACGTGGACAACGGTTTCCTACTCCTGAAGAAGCAGTTGCTGCATTCAAAACCCATGTTTTAGAAGTACCTAAATCGGAGTGGAAAAAGTGCTTTGAAAATTGGTTCCAACGCATGCAAAAGTGTATTCATCTTCATGGGGAATATTTTGAAAAACAATAAAATCGATTTTGTCCTTGTGCTTGTGTTTTCATCCTTAGGCCACAAATATAAAGAGCAGCCCTCGTATCACAGACATTTAATTTTTTGTGAATGGTAATTTAGTTTGTTTGTGTAGCACAAATGGACTTGGCAAAAATAATACAAACATTATTTATTCTATTTGCTACTTTCATTCTGACACTTTGTACGTAATATATTATCTTTTCTCCCACTTTTTCCATTTGATATTCTGGTGGGGGGAGTTATTCCAAAAACTTTTTTTTTATGGGAGACAGTAGTCCAAGATATAGCTTTTACCCTAGTGAAATATAGTCACCGAACTATTGTTTGCCTAAATATCATGGTGGTTTTTGCTTCGCCCCATGATCGCATTTCATTTGCCTACTATATATATAATGCCATTGTTATTTATGGCAATGTCCATTATGTCAAAAAAAATATTCTTAGATAGTATTTTATTTTAGGCTTTTCTTCTATCTAGTTCATAGGTTATTCTTAGCTGGTCCATTAAAAATCAACTCCTCCCATATATTTATCATATGACGTTATAGTCGGACATACTTGTTATTCCAAAACTA
Source organism: Triatoma infestans (assembly GCA_011037195.1). NCBI lineage: Eukaryota > Metazoa > Arthropoda > Insecta > Hemiptera > Reduviidae > Triatoma > Triatoma infestans. The sequence goes on from JAAEAF010000440.1 coordinate 186,138, forward strand.
AATCTAATCTAAATAATATTATTTGAATTAGTGATTTTTTTTTTTTTATTGAACACATTTTTCAGTTTTCTACGTTTTTTTTTTTTCATAAAAACACCGATAGTTTTCAATAAATTTGGTATACTAAAACTATAAAAATAAAGATATCTATCATTTTTGTTTGAAAATTCTTTCCGAAGAAGTTAATTTAAGAGGGTTTTTGCGAGAGGGCTAAAAGTTAATGCCTTACTCAAAAAAACCTGACATGATCGTAATACTTCCTTTTACTAGAGAAGAGAATAAGAGAGTAAGAGAAAGTAAAATACTAGGGAAGAGAAAGAGAAAGTAAAAATTGGTTTTATTAAGTTTATATTCTCCCACTGATATTAACTAACTCACTAAACATCTTGTAAGATTTTATAAGTTTGAAGAAAATTGATCATTTAATACTGTGTAAATTCCAGTAAGAGAAAGTAATGTGAGTGTTTCACATCAGATTTTACTTCCACTTACTCCTAGTAAGAGGAAGTGTAGGTATTGCGATTGGGTTAGGTTTTTGAAATTGAATTGTCACTGGGAAGAAATCTCACAGGGTAATGAGAACAATAAGGATAAGTAATGAAAGTATAGAGCAAGTAGACAGCTTTTTAGATATGCACCTAACTGAATATGGTTACATTGATACGGAGATAACCGAGTGAATAGGAGCTACGAGCAGGTTGTTTAATGCGGTAAAAAGAGGTTTCCTGAATAGGCAAGAGGTGGAAAATAAAAGAAAAAATAGCTGTGTGTACATGCCAACTTTCCTCCCAATCCTAACATATTCCTCGGAATCATGGACCGTGACTATTATTATTATAGCGGCTTTTATCTCTCGATGCCCCCCCCCCATAACATCCCCTTAAATAATCTGACCCGGTAGCTCACCGGTCAATCTACAATATCCCAAGATATTCTTGAACTCCAACTAGCCCAGGCAATCCTGCAAGAGTGGTGCCCCTCCCAAATACGTGAAACCTAGTACCAGCGTAACGAGGACACTGACATAAATAGTGATACACCGTTTCCCTGACTCCGTCGTCGCAATTCTGACAAATAGGACTAGACGTCCTTCCTATGTTGAACAAGTGGACTAGACACCAAAGAGTGTCCAGTCACTACCCCAACCAAGTTCCTCCTCAGACTTGCCCCACTGAGGGACAAGGGATACTCCGAAACTCCTCTGCTTAATTCCTTTTATAAATCTTTTAGCTTGGAGGCACCCCTGTGTGTCCCTTCCTCCCCAGCATTTCACCAAGACTCTCGGTCTTCCAAAGTCTAAACTATTTGTCGCGAAACTTCTTTGTGACTGCAAGGGCTGGTTCAGGATCAAAAAATAGTAATGATGATCCGTCCCTAGCCAACTGATCCGCCCTCTCATTGCCCTCTATTCCCGCATGTCCGGGTATCCAATAGAGACGCACCTTACCCCTCCGAGCCAAAGCGTTAAGCCTTCTCCGACCCTGACCAAAAAAAGCACAAATCAATAATTCAGGCGTCAGAAATGAGATTCCTCAGGAAAGTTGAAGGCCTACAAAAAGAGACCGAAACCGTAACATTACCGTTACGAACCTCCACGTAAGGCCAGCAGTCGAGACTATCGAACAGAATAGGGTACGTTGGGTAGGACCCAATCTTCTTCGTATGAAACCCAACCGTATTGCCCTTGCACCATATACAACTCAAGTGGATGGAAGAGGAAGGCCTAGATTAAAATGGGAGGACGAAGGTGAAGGATTAAAGTGAAGGATGCCTTCCAAAAAAGAGGGTTAAAATGGAGATAAAGGTATGAGCTGGTCCATGACCGGCAAAGTTGGAAGAGGCTATGAAGAGGTTCACACTGCTTAGGCGGTAGAAGAGGAGTGACTGTGATGATTACGTGTTGTCACCGGGAAATACATGTTTTGGTGTCCGAAGAATACGAAAAAAATAGTTGAGCAAATGGTCTGTAAGTGTTGGGTAATAGAATAATCTCAAAAGCGAAAAGTCACATGGAGCTCAAACGTGATGTTCCGTTTAGGCACCACCGCGCATCATCAGACACTAAGGTGGCGGGCAAAATCTATCAACCACAAGTGCCACTACACTGAATGTTTTTTTTTTTCATTTTTTCTTGATTTTTCTCGAAAAAGGTTCTAACGATTTTCTTCAAAAAAAAAAAAAATTACGTACACACAATACATTTTCTCGGGAAAATTAATTTTCTTTTTTTTTTTTTTTAGATTTCTGAAGGAACAGTAGCGTCCTTGCTTTGCTTTAATAAGTATTACTTGAGTATAATTTATGATTCTTACTACCTACATAATATTAATACTCATTAGAAGCATTGATAGAATTACAAATTTGAAGACAATAGTATAACCGGAAGTGCTTTTTAAACGGTTACAAAGAAACGTATCAGTTTTATTTCAAACATTTTTCTGAAAAAGTTGATATTAGAAGATTATTGGAGTTCTTAGTTTAAATTTAAATTTGTACAAGCTTTGATTTGACATATAACATGCTCCACATAAGGCCGCTCAGGTATATAGGTAAAATCCCTACCACCAATTTTTATGGCCAGCCCAATTAAAATATTTTAAACAAAAATTCTTGATTAAATTGTATTAATTAGAGTAAGAAAAAGTCGTGTGAGTGTTTCAGATTTTTTTTATTATGAATTAAATAGTAATATTTATAAATCCTTTCACTGACAGTTATTAATTCCTTTGATTAATTTTTAAATTCAATAAAATTGTTTTATTAGCCATCAATAAACAGCAAAGTACAATATTATGACGCCTAATTATTTTTGAATAGGTTTTAATAATAAGTATGAGTGCTTCTGATGAAAGTGGTGGAAAATCCCAAAACCTGTCTGACGAAGAATGAAAAGAAGCATTTCTATGACGTTATAAAATGTCAGATAAAATTTAATTCTTTATTTGTTTGATTAATTTAAATAAATTGATTTAGCCATGAAGTACGCACGTGAACGTGTAACAGTTTTGGTATGTGAGACTGTGTATGTGTGAGACCAAGGTTATTCATTTCAACCTTCGCACTGACCTTTTAACCAGCCCTTAATAAAGAACAATGTTAATGCCCTGTATTAGATAATTATTTAGGAAACTATTTCTATTGCATATTGATTATTATTATTATTATTTTATTTTATTTTATTTTATTATTAAAGATCAATTTTAGTGGGTTATTTGATATTTGCATGAAGTTTCCGTTTTTGAGATGGACAGATAGTCAAAAGTTTCATACACACGTAATACTCGACTAAAAGTTGATTTTTTTATGTTCAAAACATGCGAGTGGAAAATTTAGAAGAAGAACAAAGAAAAAGTCTTTGTCAAAAAAAGTAAATCACAATACAGTTTTATTATGTGGAATATAAAAAAAACGACATAAAACGAAATAATTACCTTCTCTTTTGCAATTAATTAATTATTATTATTTTTCTCATTACATATTTATTTTATTTTCAAATATTTTAAAATTAATAATAAAAACACTGAAGCGCAATAATCGTGTGTCCAAAACAAAAACAAAAAAAATTAGAAAAATCTGGTGTGAAACACACACAAATTTCTCTTACGCCAGTTTTCCAAAGTTGTAATTGAAAAACTTTATATTTAGTATACCAAATCTAATGAAATTTGTCTTGTGTTTTTATGGAGAAAATCGCAAAAACTGAAAAAATTCACGTCAGCAAAAACATACTTCCGGTTTACTATTTTATTGAAACTCGGAAATTTGACAATCTATTTCTTTCTAATTAATTTTGTTTAAATAACAGAATTGTATAATCAACTAAGATAACAGTTTAGAGGGAATCATAACCCTCTCCCTTCCCCCAAAAGCCTGCTTAAATAAGTTTACCCCGTACAAATGTTTCAAATAAAAGTTTGTAGCTCTGTAGTTTACATACTTTGTTTTTTAGCTTATTTAGAAATCTAAACTTTGTATTACATATATGCAATGAGTAAATAAGATGTTAAATAATGAAACTGTAGGCTGTGAGAAGGTAGGAGGAGAGAAACTACCCAGCGGTAACACTGTTCATGGAATACCAGTAGCACTGATCAGTCCCAAAGGAAATCTCGGGGCCACTGGCGATTCAAATGGGTAGGTGTATTGTCAGTGATGGTAGTGGAGGCTAGAGATTGTACAAAGGGATTAGAGCAAAGGGAGTTTATGATATTTTGTCTTGGCGTTGTTGTACGAAAGGAATGTTGAGGTCATTATGGAGCGTAAGGTTTCAGACATAGAAAGGAGCATCAACTATCTGCCAAAGTAGCTTAGATTGGAATGTCTGAATGGTACGTAATTTTGCAGGTTTAACTATGCTCACAATTCAAGTCCGTAAGTCCAAATTGGTTTGATTATAGAAATATATATCAGTCTTTTGAGTTCTGTAGGTAATTTGGATCGTCTTCCGATAAGTCTGTAAAGAAGTTTAGCCCTTTTAATCAGTGCTTGTCTGTTAAGTCTTATGTGTAGGTTCCAGTGAGCCTTCACATACTTAGTTTAAAGAAAATCGTTGGAGCCATTTTAGAAAATTAGCGGAATATTGAAAAATATTTTTCAGTAAAAACACACTTCCGGTCATCTGATTTTCTTCGAACTAGGAATTTCAACAACATATTTTAATCTAATTAATATTATTTAGAAGATAGAGTTGTGTAATAAATTGAAATAGCACTTTAGAGGAAAACCTAAGCCCACCCCCTACCTCAAAAGTGCCCTTAAATGAGTTTTCACGGAAAATTGTTTCAAATAAAAATTGTAGATCTTTGTATATGTAGTTGATATACTAAGTTTGAAGAAAATCGTTGGAGTCATTTTCGAGAAAATTGCAAAAAAGTAAAAAAAAAACATTCAGTAAAGTGGTAGTTCCGGTTGAGGAATTTTGTCAGATAACGTACTGTCGGATCCCATGATGATATCCCAGCGGAATATCAATTTTGAACATACACACACGCACACACACACGCACACACACACACACACAGACCATTTGCTAAAAACCACTTTTTTGGACTCAGGGCACCTCAACACGGATATTTCCGGTGAAAACTCAATATTAAAAAATTTGACAAGGTTACAATACTTCCTCTTACTAAGAAGTAAGAGAAAGTAATACAGTACATAAAGACAATGCAAGATTCATGTTTTATATTTAAAAGAAATATACATGGTTTTTTTCTATATTATGTAATTAAAAACGTAATTGTTTTCACTAAGGAAGAATTTAAAAATTCATTATAAAAGATAAAAAATTGCATTCAATGAATTTTAACTTCACAATTACAATTTTAAATCAATTTACAATTTTTTCTGTAATTAAACAATCATATTTGAAATAGCTTATATATAATATGAATATGATGTATACCAAACTTTAGGTTCTAAAGAGCAAGCCAATTTTTGCCATGTATACAGTCTAAGGCATCTATAGTGGCAAGGAAGGTGGAACCCAACCATTTAGTACGTACTCTACTTAAAACTGGACAACTTGATCTTCCTCATCCACAACTTGATTACACAACATACACTGTGTATCTGAGTACTTAAAATGTTGGCATTTGAGAGGCAAGATATCTGCCTTTATTTAAAAATTCACCTTGTCAGATAAAACTGAAGTTGATTGCTCATAAACAAGTTGTCCTTTAAATCAAATACAAGTGCGCTACAATACTGAGAGAAACTGGTATCTAAAATGTTTTGCTTAATGCAGACTTTAAAAGATTTAGAGAGCTCATTAATTAATAGAATGAAGTTGTTTTCTCCACAATTAAGCATCATTAAACCCCAAATTACATTTAAATTTAATAAGCCAATATGTTTCTTAATTTCATCAAACCCAAAGTAAATTTATTTTAATTGTTACCTTAGCCAGAATTTTTGGGTATCAATGATCCGGAAAATCAACAATTTTCATGATAATATAGAAAATGTAGTTTAGTGAAGTTTGAGAATTTATACAAAAATGTGTGATAAATTAGTTTTCTATTGAATCAAGGCGGAGGGAGTTATATTTAGGTGATATAAATAATTTTTAAATTAAAAGATACAATAGCTTTTTTACTTCTTCAAAACGTTGCCAGCCCTGTATCTCATAACAGAGAACAGGCCTACTATTGAATTGAAGATCCGGACTTTAATAGGGTAAAATATATTGCTTTTCATAAATTGATACCAAATAGCATTTAGACTTATATTTCGCCTTCGATAACTTATCTTTTAAATGTTTGCTCATAGTCAAAGGGGTGGGGAAGTGTGAGTGTCAAATATTTAATTTTTCATTCACTACTTCCAGGTTTTCTGCTCCGAAAAAAACATTTTTTTTTTTTTTTTTTTGTGAAAATCCATAATTTTCGATTTTGTTAAATTTAATTTTGAAATTCCACCAATGATAATATTATTCTAAGGTTATTAATCATTAATTGTAGTGTTGAAGGGTTTCAGGCCATTAAGATAACATAATCGGCGTAGGCTAGCAATTTTATTTTACATTCATCATTAACCGAAATTCTACCTCTTCTAGATCGCTTATGATATCATTAATGAACTGGCAGAATAGTAATGGGCTTAATAGACAGTCCTGTTTTAAACCCATTTCTGTATGAAATTCAGAGGTAAGTGTCCATCCCTACCAAGGCTAATGTAACACGCAGTAATTGTTTTATATTAGTTACTACTATTTTAGACGATATGACCTAGAGTATACACCATTTATAAATTGGTGTATCTATCAATTGAATCAAAAACAGAGGCGGAATCGATAGAAATAAACAAACACTTTTTGTTACTTTCTCTTACACCTAGTAAGAGGAATTATTGTAATCGTGTCAAATTTTTAATATCTTTTTTTTTACCGGAAATATCCGTTTTGAGGTCCCCTGAGTCCAAAAAAATGGTTTTTAGCAAATGGTCTTTGTGTGTGTGTTGTGCGCGTGAGTAAGTTTAAACTTGATATTCCGATTGAATATCACCATGGGATTCGGCAGTACATTAACTAGAAAGTTCAAATTTGATATTCTGTTTAGGTATCACCATGGAATGAGACAGTAGGTTGTCTGTAAAAATTCCTCAACCGGAAGTACCACTTTACTGAATGTTTTTTTTTTCTTCCTTTATTTCAATTTTCTCAAAAATGGCTCCAACGATTTTCTTGAAACTTGATATATCAACTACCCATACTAAGGTCTGGAACCATTTATTTACTAAGGTCTACAATCATTTAAGGGTACTTTTGGGGAAGGAGTGTGGTTATGGTTTCTTCTAAGTGTTATTACACAATTCTAGCATCTAAATAATATTAATTAGAATTAAATATGTTGTTGAAATTCCGAGTTTGAAAAAATCAGATGACGGGAAGTGCGTTTTTACTAGGAAGTATGAATGAGAACTACATATATAAAAAGCTGCAACTTTTATTTGTAACATTTTTTCTGGTAAAGTCATTTAAGAGGGTTTTTGGGAGAGGTGTAGGGTTATGTTTTTCTCTAAAGTGCTATCGTAGTTGATTATACAATTCTACCATCTGTAATGACATGGCAAAGTCATTGACATCGGCAAAGTCACAAAATAGTTCAGTTTAATTGAACAGATTTGAACACATACAAAAAACAAATCGGTAGAATAAATTAGTAATGTATAAGAATTTGACTTACTCAGATTTTAGAAGAGTACTGGAATCGCTGATCGGATCCTAGTCGCTGCCGCCAGATGTAATGGAATCGTTTGATGTGTGATTCCTGATGTAGTAGGTAGATGTCTTGAAGAGGGCGGAAGTTAGTTGAGAGTTTTTGGAAGTTAGTGCTCGAATAATTAAACGGATTTTATAAAAATAAACTGTTTTTTAACAATAATAAGAACGTTAGAAATGGTAACTAATAACTAGCAAAATACTTAGTAATAAATAGAAGATAAATTATTAATAAATTAGAATGACTGAAATAACTGAACTAAGATGCACTACTAAAGAATGATAAGTTTGAATATAACTGTAAATTGCCGCTCGGGTATATAGACGTGCTCGTTTGGCCGTAGATGATATATTAATCGTATCGTCGTATAAGATATAATGATCCGTCGTTGTATAAGATAGAGTTTATATATTGGTGTTGGCCACACTCACACCAAGACATCTGTCCTAGTGTGCGACCATGTGCGACCTTCGTAGTTTGCTGACATTATTTAGGTCAGTGGTCAACCTTTTCGGTGCTTGCTTTTTGATGTACAGTATTGACGAAAAGGCTTTGTTAATCATTTGTTTGGCCGCGGCTGTCTTGAAGCCGGCGGCCGGTCGCTGGTTATACTTTTATTACTGCCATCCTTTGTGAAGATAGCAGCTGGGTATTGCCACTAGTTGTAAATTATTCTTTCTTTGGTGTTTGTGACTTTGCCGATGTCAATGACTTTGCCATGTCATTACACATCCAAAAAAAAATAATTAGAAATTCCAAGAAAATTAGTGAATCGTATGGACGTTTTTTACTGAACAGTTTTTTGCTATTTTCTCCATAAAAATGCGCCGACGAATTTCATTAAATTTGATACGGTAATTATAAAATTTGTCAATCACTGGAGTAAGAGAAAATTGTGTAAGTATGTCGCACCAGATTTTTTTTTTTTTTATTACTAAGATATAATTTAATTAAATTAAAATATTATCAATTAAAAAATAATTAGCCCAAAACCTAGCTTGAAATTCATGTAGAATACTTTATCATTTTACCATTCCCGTTAACCTTTGCAAAATTAAATCAGAGTTAATTTTACTAATTGTATTAATAAACGAAACCGGACAGACAATCAAAACTCTCATACACACACACACACACACACACACACACATAATTAATATTGAACTAAAAAAATTAGTTTTTTATACTCAAAATATGCGTGAGGAAATATTATTTTGGGCATTTATTACGATTACAATACTTCCGCTGATAGCAGTCAGAGTAGAGAGTTAGAAACTCGGCTGGCAAATTTTCTTTAGAATTTCAATTTATTACATTGTTGTTTTAATTTTGTCAATTTAGTTGTCTTTAATTATTATTATTATTATTATATAGGGTAACAATCAGAGATGATTTTTCACTGACTCTCGAGATAGTATGGTTAATTCTGTGGCCCTCGATCTATATCGGACTTTGTTCATCATTAGTATAACACACTATTAGCATAGAGCAAAAATCAGTCTATACACTGGACGCATCAGTCGTGTGTTAGTGATGTGTCATATTCAGGATGAGATAATGAAAGATATTGGTCAGATGCTGTGTTAAGAGTATGTGCATATTGTCCTTGTCTGTATTTGTCCAAGTTCCGTCATTTTTTTTTTTTACTTTCTCTTATTCTTCATAGGAAGGGAAGATATTATATTAATAGTCTAATAGTCGGCGTCTGTCCAAAGTGATTTACGGTTTATTGTATGGTTTTGTAGGCATCATATTTATAAGTTCCTAATTTTTTATAAATTACGTTTCACCTGTCCTAGGGAGACCGCAATGTAAAGTCTCTTGTTGAAATCATAATGTTCGTTAATTTGACACAAACGGAGAAAGTAAAAATGCAAATAAAATAAGGGAAGAATATTACCCTAATAAAAGACAAGTATAATACTTTGATAAAGAAGAATTGTACATTAGAAAAATACGTTAAAAGAGGAACTCGGTTAAAAATGGCTAGAAATAGAATAGCATTAATGAAGAGTAGAGAGAGAGAGAACGGAAGAGAGAGAGAGAGGAAGAGAATGAGAAGTCATTTCAGAACAAAATCTGTTCACCAGATGTTAAAAAGAAGGCGGAAACGTTTAGCTCTCCTATGGACCATTCAACTTTCTACTGAGAATGAAAGATTATCTGTAAACTACATCCTCCAGTTTTCAAGCTGAAACTATAGATTACAGCAGTGGTAAAGATGAATGAAGGGGAAGTTGGAGAACGGTGACTAATTTCGCGATGATATATCTTCATCTGTATAATAATACAGCCCCATTTTTTTAGAAGCTATGTAGGGATTCGCCCAAATTCAAAATGAGTTTCCTTCACAGATAAAATGAATAAGTTCTACAAAAGTTTATAAACAAAAAAAAAAAAAAAAAAAATCTGGTGTGAAACACTCACACAATTTTCTCTTACTCCTATTCTCAAAATGATAATTGACAAATTTTATATTTAGTGTACCAAATTTAACGAAATTCGTCGAAAACTGAAAAAAATTGTACAGTAAAAGCACACTTCCGGTTTACTAAATTTCTTAAAACACGGAATTTTGGCCATCTATTTATTTCTAATTAATTTTGTTTGGATGATAGAATTGTATAATCAACTATGATAGCATTTTAGAGGAAAAACATAACCCCATCCCTCCCCTAAACGTGCCCTTAAATGAATTTTCCCAGATTAATGTTTTAAATAAAAGTTGTAGATCTTTGCATGTTTAGTTTATATACGAACTTTCAAGAAAGTCGTCGGAGCCATTTTTGAGAAAATTGCAAAAAAACGTAAAAAATCCAACTAGTAAAGTGGTACTTCCGGTTGAGGAATTTTGACAGATAACGTACTGTCAGATCCTATGGTGATACCTAAACGGAATATCAAGTTTCAACTTTCTACGGTTTTTCGTTTTTGAGCTATGCTGTTCACATACATGCATACACCCACCACGCACACACACACACAGCATTTGCTAAAAGCCACTTTTTTTGGACTCAGGGGACCTCAGAACGGATATTTCCGGTGAAAACTCGATATAGAAAATTTAACACGATTACAATACTTCCTCTTACTAAGAAAAAAATTGTTAAAAACATCACTTCCTTATACAGACTGTGCAAAAACGAAATCGCTGTGAAACACTCACACGACTTCTCTTGCTGCAATTAATGCAATTTAATAAAAAAATATTCTATAAATGACAATGTCTACATACATTTAATTGGGCTTGCAATGAATAAAAAAAGTGGTAGAGATTATACATATATATACCTGAGTGTAATTAGTATGTTAGCGCCTTCTGTCTCAACCAAGAAAGCAATAAAACTTTTTTTCCTTCTGGATCAGTTGCGCTAAGCCGTAGGCTGCCCACAGTATCCCAAACAGATATCCTAAGCGAACATCGTCTACAACAGCTTTATCAGATTAAGACCCTAAGGAATCCTAATAACCTGGCGGGCTCTAGGGAGGGTATATTCCCCCCTCCTCCTCCTGGTAACTACCCAGGTTCTTAAATCTTCCTGAATGGCAGCCTCGCCACGACCGTGGCATCTCCGTTAAGAGATGTAATGGAGTTTCCTCTATCTCCCCACAGAAACTGCACATGCTGTCACTCTCCAAATCCAGCTTCCGTCAGTTGTCCTTTGAGTCGACAATACCTCGTGAGGAAACCTGTAAAAACGCGGAGTTTGTTTTTACTAAGGCCAATACAGGCCTCCCATCTCTGTTGGTTATAATTTGTTAGGCAGACCTTAGCCTGCCACAGTCCGGGGAAAGGAGTGCCAGAGTTGAGACCTCTTTACCTCTTCCTCCTCCTTCCTAAGTTCTTCCAAGAGAAACTGGTCGCTGTTCCCACAAAAAAAGTTCAGGCCTTAGAAGCGTTGATGAAGCACCTATCTATGTCAGAGCGTCGTCTATCTCATTCCCCCTTCAATGCCAACATGCCCTGGCACCCACCAGAGGGTGACTTTATTCCTTCTGCCTAGGTCATTTCAGTTTATCTAGGCATTCCCAAAACCATTTTAGAGCTAATTACAAAAGCGCTCAGTGGCTCTAATAGCTGCCTTGGCTGTCGGAAAAGATTACAATTTCCTGATTCCTAAATCTCCTGTCGAGGTTGAATTGAACTCATTTTCCAATTTCGTATACCTCCGCCGGGAAGATGGTGGGAAATTTAATCATGGGTAACGAGTACTTGGTCCTTGGCCCAACCATCCCCCCGCCTCAGTTTTCTTGAGTATCCCGTTCGTAAACTATTTAATAGCCAACTAAAGAGAGATCAGCAACCAAAGACAGTAAAGAGACACAGATTGCCTGGACTTTACAATAGAGAATGGTTAAGGTAGAGTGGTAAATGGGTAATGACACGTAGTGATTGGCTGAATGAACTGTCTTGAACTGTCCTGAACTGTATATCTCTGGACTGTCCGTCGCTGTATTTATACAGTTTCTTCCGCTGCAGTCCGAGAGAGTGCTTGGGGATGTAAGAGCAACTAAAGACAGTAAAGAGAAGAGAAACAAACCCAAGCACTCTCTCGGACTGCAGTGGGAGAAACTGTATAAATACATTGATGGACAGTCCAGAGATATATATGGTTCAAGACAGTTCATACAGCCAATTACTACGCCACTCTACCTTAACCATTCTGTATTGTAAAGTCCAGGCAATCTGGGTCTATTTATTAATATATTAGTTAACCCATGTTAACAAAGTCAATCTCATTTCATCAACCAGACAAATTCTCTCCACCTAATACATCCATTATACCAAATAAAGCTTATAACAGCATTTTATATTTTAACCTCACTCACAAGTCCCTCCCTAAAACAAGATTTTCTAGAAAAATGTTACGAATAAAAATGATGTTATTTCTGGGTAGTAAACATTCCACGTTTAAAGGTAAAGTCCGTTGTGTAGCCGTTTACGAGAAAATCCCAAAAAAAAGAAAAAAAAGGCATAAACCACTTTGTAAAGTCATTCTTAGAGTTAACCGATTTTATTTCAAATTTGAAAATTCTACCAATGCTTCTAATGTATCTTAAACATTATTATATAGATAAAAGAAACCATAAATTGTAATAAAATGATACTTTAGACAGTGGAAAATTTAAGTTTCTGCCCCCCCCCCGCCGAAATACCCTTTAATATAAATTTTCTAGGAAAAATATTTAATAATAAAAGTGATAGGCATTTATGTGTGTGTAGTGTATATAAAGTTTAAAGAAAATCGTTGGAGCAGTATTCGAGAAAGTCAAGAAAAATCGAAAAAAAAAACATTCAGCAAAGTTTCTAAATAAAGTTATTATATTAAACCACTAGAATAAGTTTATTATTATTATTTTTTTTTTAAGTCGTAAAGTATAAAATTACAATTATTTAGTAGTATATGTACCGCCGAAGGGGGTACTTTACAATCATTTATAAAAAAAAAACATGTTTAAAAATATTTATATTTCAAAGAATTATGTACCAAGATGTAAGAACAGTCTTGCAGAAAGATAGAAAGGCCTTCGACCCATTAATAAATCCCAACTATGCGAGAGGAATGTGCCCAGACTTCCGTTTCTACTTAAGGAACCCCGCAGGCTGAACGCAAAAATAAAAGATTACTTTTTTCTTCAGCATTCCTTAGACTGTTTGTGTTATAGTCCAATCTTTGGGATGTTATCCATTCCTACTTTATGGACAATTAAATATAAAATTTTAACAGATTCCTTAAGGTGGGAATTTTCCTACTGGATTTCAAATTTTGACCTTGTTTACTTTTTTGCTAATATATTGTTTTCTTACCCAGAATATATTTATTATCTATTTTATTCATAATTTTCCCATTAATCGTTGGTCTGGATTTGATTAAAAATTTGGTTGGAGATATTATGTATATGTCTCAGGATTCCTAAATCATTTTATTAATTCTTAAATAAATATTTACATAATTAAGCATTATTTCAAGGCCATCATAAATTTGATGTATTTAACATTAACATTAAAATTAGCTATTTGATATTTATCAAAGACTAACACCGGAAGACTAAAGAAAACACCGGATAATCTTCTGCTATATTTTCACATATTTCATTATTAAAGATAACTTATTCTTTCGTATAGGTTGGTAGGGATGTCTTTATAACAAAGTTTTATTATTATTATTATTATTATTATTATTATTATTATTATTATTATTATTATTATTATTATTATAAGAGATATTTTCCGTGATAGACTGTTTCCTTTTTGTGGTCATCGACCGGTTTCGGGCGTTCGCCCATTATCAGGATGTTTTTGTCAAAACAGTGTGATACAAAGAACGTATTAACTAAATTTGCTCTATACAAGTCTATGTTATCACACTGTTTTGACCAAAAACATCCTGATAATGGGCGAACGCCCGAAATCGGTCGATGACCAAAAAAAGAACCAGGCTATCACTGAAAATATCTCTGATTCTTTCCAGCTCTGCGGAACTAACCACAACAATTATTATTATTATTATTATTTCTTTTTAAGGCATCTATGGTAATTGCCATCCGGATTCAGGCAACTGCCGGTCTCAGGGCAGTGTTCTAGCGTGACAAAAACCACTATCGCCCTGAGGGCCCTCTATTGCGAGACATTCCTAAGAAACAGACATTGGCTGGATTGGAACCCGGGCTGCCCTTCACTTACGAGTCCTGCGCGCTACCACTGAGATAATTTCCTTGTCAGCGCGTTCTGAATGTTCTGATTAGTACCTTCTCAGTGCATTGCTGGCAATCAAATTGATTTTTCTCGTTATAAACAACACTGTCCATCATCGGACAGTGAGCTTTGGAGGCCCCCATGTGGGAGTCCAGTGCTAGCGTCCACTGAGCTAATGCCTTCCCTGATTATTATTATTTTTCTTGCAAACAAATGGTCTATTCTCAAGTCACTTCTACCTTTAATGATAAATATCACCCATTTATAAAAAATGCAGCCTCAGCTTACTTATTAGGAAAGGATTATACCAGGTTATCTAGGCTTTGCATCTTTCAGAAAACGAAATTCAGACCATCTTGTCAAAGCAGTTAGCCTAAATCTTCATTCCCTGCTTTAGGGTCTAGTGCACTGCTACCTGAAAAATCAGTTGTGCCTCTCGGCCTTTTCAGTGCACCACCGGACTTTAGGCAACATTAACACGTCACAGACAGTGAGCTGTAGAGGTGTTCCTGGGAAGTGAAAAAATCTAAGGGCAGCATGGCTGGACTCGGATCTGGGACCTCCGCGTGACAGGGCTGCGCGCTACCACTGAGCTAATCCTAAAGAAGTGTAATCGTAGATTTTCTTAATCTTATGCAACCTTCATGACATACCCGGTAACGACTTTTTGAACCACCCATGCTATCCCAAAGTAACTACATCGTAAAGCAAATACTATATAATGCATATACTGAAATGGCAAATTTGGAGGGTAGCCTAAGTTCATCCTTTCCCCCCCAAAAAATCTCATTAATGGTTAATTTTAATTAATTTGAACCATTTACACAGCCAATTAAAAATTAACCAGTAAAATTAATTAAAATTAACCAGTATAAGTAAAATCAAAAAACAGCATAAAAATTAAAAAAGTAATCTCATTAATATTTTTTGTTTTTAAATGATTTAAAAAACATGATAAACCTGAAGGCTTAAAGAAACTTGTTGGGGTTTTCGACATCTAAAACAAACAAAAAAAAATAGCGAAATGGTACTATTAGTCAAGGGATTATGACCTGATTTCCTGGTGGTTCCCAAAATAGAGAAAATCAAACTTTGAACTTGCTTGGGTTAAATTTTCCGTCTTGAAGTGATGCAATTCAAATGCATGCACACATGCAGAGCAATTTCTATAAACTTATTCGTACGCAAGAGGTTTTCAAGTTCAATTTTGAGAATCTGTTTACGGTTGTAAGAGAATAATTACAAATCGTACTGAAATTGTGAATCCAATATCAAATTGATTTTCATATTTCGTAACTGGATGTTATTCACAATTATTAATAAAGCGCATCTTTAACAATTTTATACAGTTTTATTGGTAATAGAGTTTAAATTGCCTTGCACTAATCTGCCTGTCGATAGAATAAGTAAAGAAAAGATTTTAGTATTTTGTGACCTTTAGGTCTACCGGTCGTTCGTATATATATATATATATACAGGTATAATAGTAGTGGGAGAAGAGTTGAAGTACTAGCACGTGCTGTTATGTAATCAAGTAATGTCCCCTTTTCTGTCGGCTGTACACTGCAATGCCTTCCTTGATGCTGACCCCGTTTTTTTTTTTATATATATTGTCTGACCAATATTTAATATTAATAACTTGCATAGTATGCACATTCAAGTGTAATGTTTCCTCCATCGTTCGCAGTATAATTAAATTTTTATTACAAGCTAATTGACATTATAATAATTGAGTTTTAGTGAAAAAAACTATTCATACGCCACAATCAGACGTAATTCACCCGTTACAAAATTTCTACTTCGTACTTATGGGAGAAGATATGCTAAAAGTTAGTAACATTAAATCCGCACACAAGACTTTAAAAGACAAGCAGTGACTAAAAGAGCCAAACTTCTTTATAGACTTATTGGAAGACGATCCATATTACCTACAGAACTCATATATGTCTCTATAATCAAACCAATTTGGATTTACGGACTTGAATTGTGGTATTCAGCTAAACCTACAAACTTACGTCCTATTCAGACAATCCAATCTAAGCTACTTCGACATGTAGTTGATGTTCCTTTCTACGTTTCAAACCTTACGCTCCATAATGACCTCATCATCATCCATTTCGTACAACAACTCGCTAAGACAAAATATCATACACCCCCTTCTACTCTCTCCCTTTGCTATTATCACTTTGTACAATCTCTAGCCTCCATTGCCATCCCCTTGACAATCCACCTCGCCGTTTGATTCGCCAGTGGCCCCGAGATTTCCTTCGGGACTAATCTGTGCTACTGGTATCCCGTAGAGAGTGCTACCGCTGGGTAGTTTCTCTCCTCCTACCTTCTCACAGGCTACAGTTTCATTGTTCAACATCGTATTTAGTCATTGTATATACGTAATCAGATTGTAAATTTCTAAATAAACAAAAAAAAATATTAAATGAAGTAGGCCGGCAATAATAAAGAAGTATTTTTTTTTTTTAAAGTATTTTTCTCTATTATAAAAAACCTTGTTTAGGTATACATGCGTGCGTGGATGGCGTATGTGAATGTTGTGTGAAAAAGTGAAATAAGAGTGGAATGCATAATTATAAAAACCTAATTATAAGAAACCATATACATGCGTGTGTGGATGGCGTATGTGAATGTTGTGTGAATGCATATTGTGTGAATGCATATTGTGTGAAATATTGAGTGGAATGCATAATTATAAAAAAAATTAGTTATAAAAATCGCTTAATTTTAAATTATGTTAGTTTAAATCGTTATTTAATTTAATTTTTATATATTTTATATTTTATTTTGATTAGTTAATTGTAAAGTAAATCTCCCTCGAACAACAGAGTTTAAAAATTAGACGTCCAACGTGTTGTTTCCATTGTAAGGAAAATTTCCCCTTTAACAACCCAAAAACGTGTTCCTTTCCCACCCAACTGACCATACCCCTTGACCTAGTTTAAGAGTTTAGTTTTTAAATACAATTAAAAACACCAGTCAATGTGTAAAACTGAATTTGCTCTGTGCAAGTCTGTGTTGTCACACTGTCGCATCCTGAAGATGTGTGAACGCCCGAAACCGGTCGATAACCACAAAATGAAGCAGGCTATCACGGAAAATGTCTCTGATGCTTTCCAGCTTTGCGGAACCAATCACCACAACAATTTTTACTTTCTCTTAGTGCTGATGCCAGCAAAATTATCTCTATGGCCAGCAATGTGTAAAATTTTTGTAATAAACCCAGACGGATTTTCTACAACCTTTTATTACAGTTATACACCTTTTACACCTTCTAATACAGTTATATTATAAAATGAGAAAATTTTCATTGAATTTCAAATTTTGCATATATGTGCTAACATAGATATGAGGGGTGGATAAGGGCCAGGGGGGAGGAGGCGCCTAATTAAGGCAAACCTATCCACCTCCTCATTCCCAAAAATTCCCATGAATTGTATGATCAACTATTATTGCACTTTAGAGAAAAACATAATCCCATCCATCCCCTAAAAGTGCCGTTAAATGAATTTTCCCAGAGAAATGTTTTATATAAAATTTATAGCTTATATTTAGTTGATGTACCAAATTTTCAAGAAAATCGTTGGAGCCTTTTTTGAGAAAATTGCCAAAAAAAAAAAAAACAACAGTAAAGTGGTACTTCCGGTTGTGGAATTTTAACAGATAACGTACTGTCAGATCCCGAGGTGATACCTAAACGGAATATCAAGTTTCAACGGGTTTTCGTTTTTGAGCTTGCTGTTCACATACACACAGAGCATTTGCTAAAAACCACTTTTTTGGACTCAAGGTACCTCAAAACGGATATTTCGAGTGAAAACTCAATATCGAAAATCGATACGATTACAATACTTCCTTTTACTAGGAGTAAGAGAATGTAAAATGTAGAATGAGTGCTTCATACTAAAATTACTTCATCAAATATTAAAAATGACCGTAATCAGCTAACTTGTTTTATTTTATAATTGTTATCACCTTTACTAAAAGGGGATATAAAATGTATAATAATAAAGTTAGCAAAGTTATTTTAATGTAAATAGATGATAGGGCAGTGAAGTTGTAGAAAAACTTGGGGCAATATAATACTCCTATTGTTAACACGATAGCTTATATTACTAATAGACAGAGAGGTCTGGGTATAGAGAAGAAATTATCGTTCCTGAAAAGGTGGATAGAATTCTTTAAACCAATACCTGTTTAGTAATGGGGCCTACAGTTCTAAATACCTATGTCTTTTATACCTTATTCACTTCTACTATCTGTTTGGAATACGTTACTCTGCAGATTGTTTATGTACAGATTATGTTTGTTTGTTTTTTAATTAAAACAAAGAAAACCTTCATTCCTTTGCCATATTTGTTTAATGCTAATATTATTATGAGATGACATCGTTGTTAGCACATACGTAAGTGAGTTTTACACAAAGGAACAACGAAAGATAACGAAGCGTGCGTAATTTGTGCAAAGGCACATGGGAATGGAATGGAATCTTAAAACGAAACAAATCTGCTAGCAATCTACTAACCTCTAGGGTAGCAAAGTTAGAATCAAAGAAGAAAAACTTCTTATTAGAAACACTAACAAAGCGGGATTGTATGGCCTCAAGTCTAGTGACATCCTTTTTTACTTTCTCTTACTCCCTAGTAAGAGGAATTATTGTTATCGCGTCAAATTTTCTGTCGAGTTTTCACCGGAAATATCCCTTTTCCGGAGGTCTCCGAAACCAATAAAATGGTTTTTTTTTATCAAATGGTGTATGTGAACAGCATAGCTCAAAAACGAAAAATCATAGAAAGTTCAAACGTGATATTCCGTGTTGTGGTGGTTGGTTCCGCAGAGCTGGAAAGCATCAGAGACATTTTCCGTGGTAGCCTGCTTCGTTTTGTGGTCATCGACAGGTTTCGGGCGTTCGCCCATCTTCAGGATGCGTTTTTCAGACAGTGTGCCAACACAGACTCGTACAGAGACTTAGCTTTCTGTACTAAGCTAAGTCTCTGTACGAGTCTGTGTTGGCACACTGTCTGAAAAACGCATCCTGAAGATGGGCGAACGCCCGAAACCGGTCGATGACCACAAAACGAAGCAGGCTACCACGGAAAATGTCTCTGATGATATTCCGTTTCGGTATCACCATGGGATCCGACAGTGAATCATCCGTCAACATTCATGTACCGGAAGTACCACTTTAGAGAATAGTTTTTACACTTTTTCGCGATTTTTAAAAAAAAATGGCTCCGACGATTTTCTTCAAACTTCCGTTACTACATACATACAAAGATCTACAACTTGTATTTGAAACATTTCCTCGGAGAAATCACGCAATAACCTTAAGCGGCAATAGCTTCCTACTAGAGGCTTTGCTACCCTAGAGGTTAGTAGATTGCTAGCAGATTTGTTTCGTTTTAAGATTCCATTCCATTCCCATGTGCCTTTGCACAAATTACGCACTTCATTATCTTTCGTTGTTCCTTTGTGTAAAACTCACTTACGTATGTGCTAACAACGATGTCATCTCATAATAATATTAGCATTAAACAAATATGGCAAAGGATTGAAGGTTTTCTTTGTTTTAATTAAAAAACAAACAAATATAATCTGTACATAAACAATCTGCAGAGTAACGTATTCCAAACAGATAGTAGAAGTGAATATGGTATAAAAGACATAGGTATTTAGAACTGCCGGCCCCATTACTGTACAGGTATTGGTTTAAAGAATACTATCCACCTTTTCAGGAACGACAATTTCTTCTCTATACCCAGACCTCTCTGTCTATTAGTATAAGCTGTCTTGTTAACAATAGTAGTAATATATTGCCCCAAGTTTTACTACAACTTCACTGCCTTATCATCTATTTACATTAAAATAACTTAGCTAACTTTATTATTATACATTTTATATCCCCTTTTAGTAAAGGTGATAATTATAAAATAAAACAAGTTAGCTGAATACGGTCATTTTTAATATTTGATGAAGTAATTTTAGTATGAAGCACTCATTCTGCATTTTACTTTCTCTTACTCCTAGTAAAAGGAAGTATTGTAATCGTATCGATTTTCGATATCGAGTTTTCACTGGAAATATCCGTTTTGAGGTCCCTTGAGTCCAAAAAAGTGGTTTTTAGCAAATGCTCTGTGTGTATGTGAACAGCATAGGTCAAAAACGAAAACCGTTGAAACTTGATATTCCGTTTAGGTATCTCCTCGGGATTCTGACAGTACGTTATCTGTTAAAATTCCACAACCGGAAGTACCACTTTAATGGTTTTTTTTTTTTTTTTTGGCAATTTTCTCAAAAAAGGCTCGCAACGATTTTCTTGAAAATTTTGTACATCAACTAAACATAAGCTATAAATTTTATCTAAAACATTTCTCTGGGAAAATTCATTTAACGGCACTTTTAGGGGATGGATGGGGTTTTGTTTTTCTTTTAAGTGCTATCATAGTTTATCATACAATTCTATCATCAAAACAAAATTAATTAGAAATAAATTTAATGGCCAAAATTCTGAGTTTCAAGAAATTTTGTAAACCGGAAGTGCGCTTTTACAGAACAGTTTTTTTTTTTTTCAGTTTTCGACAAATTTCATTAAATTTGGTAGACTAACTATAAAATTTGTGAATTATAATTTTGAGAAGTGGAATAAGAGAAAGTTGTGTAAGTGTTTCACGCCAGATTTTTTTATTTATTCCGTTGCTCTTATTGCACATTTCTCCACTTCAACTAAATGACCATGAAACTGTTCTGAGGTTGGTTCTGCGGAAGTAGAAAGTATCAGAGATATATATTTTCCGTGATAGCCTGCTTCTTTCTGTGGTCATGGACCGGTTGTTTTGGTCCGGTCGCCCATCATCAGGATGTATTTTCGTCAAAACAATGTGATATAGTTCAGTGGATCAATTGAATTTGCTCTTTGTGTAAGTTTGTGTTATCACATCGTTTTGACAAAAATCATCTTGATGATGGGCCCGAAATCGTTCAATGACCACAAAAAGAAGCAGAGCTATCATGGAAAATATCTCTGATGATCTTGAAACTTCTTTCAGATTTTCTTTACAGTATAACAGAAGCATACTCAATAATGCTTCTGACTGGAGATTGTAGACAGCCGGCACTGCTTTGGGATTCCTAACATCACAAGAATGCTTCAAAACAATGCTCTAGAAGCGAATCTGCTCTATATGACTCCTGGATAATAGGTGGTTATGGCTCAACTTTAAATCCAAGTCCTGAATAAGTCCAAGTCTCACGCACCAAGAACTAAAACCCATGCTCCTTATTTAATTAATTAAATTGTTTTAATCTTCTATCAAGATAAGTAATAAAAATAGCACTGAATAAAAATAGTTTGGCAAACACCCTAATTACATTTGGGATGTGGGATCAATATTTGAGCTACATGGCATTTTTATTTTTGAGATATCTTGTTCACTCCCACACCCACAAACACATATATACATATACTATTTTATATATATATATAGACGGCCGGCTTGGCACTACCAGTGAAAACTCGATTTCGAATATCTGACACGATCGCAATACATATTCTTACAATATTAAGAGAAAGTTAAAACGTTTGTTTCATAATTAGACCTAATAACCGTGCTCCTTTATTAATTAAATTGTATTAAATTTCTATCAGATAGTAATCAAAATAGCACTGAATAAGAATAGTTGGCAAACTCCCTAATTACACTTGGGATATGTGATGATGCATGCCATAGTTGCTATAAAGAAATTTATAGTTTATTTTGTTTAGACTAGTCAAATTGATTCATGTTTATAACGCGATCTTATAGGCTTTTGGAATTTGATATTAATTTTTTTTGTTTATTTTATTGATTGATTATAGTTTTAATGATTGTTTTTTTATTTATTTGAACCTCCTTTTTTTTACTGAAATATCATCAAATTTTCTATTTCTAAAACAGCTGATTAATGTAGAGTTGTACTTTTGACTTTAGAGATTGAAAGTAAAACCAGTGTTCCCAACTGTAAGTTAAACAAATTTTACAGTTTCGATGAAATTACCTACAAAAATATTAATGATATTAATATATACGAGGGCCATTCAATAAGTAACGAGAAATCGCTGTAGCTTAGAAACGGTTTGTAATCAATACAACATAGTTTCAGTGTGTCAAGTTGGCATCCTTGTACATAGTTTCTCATCAGCTGTTCGAGAGTATTTGGTAAGCATAACCCCAAATGTATTATTCAGTTAACAATGGCGACATAGCACCACTCAGCATAGCACCTTGGAAGAACAACGCTCAGTGATTAGATTTTTAATTGCAAAAGGGTATCAAAGGTAGTGAAATCCACAAAAGAATGTTGAAAGTGTAAGGGGATAATTGTTTGAACGGTTTGAATATTTACAAATAGATAGATCAGTTTAAAAGTGGCCGTGTGTTTGTGACGAGCAACGAAGTGGACTACTGGTTGAAGTTGCAACTTCCTCCCACGAATCTTGCTTTAACGCGTTAATTCAGGGCAGCCGATGTATTACTGTTGAACTGATAACTGAAGAAGTGCACGCGAGTGTGAAACTGTCCGTAACATTATTCAGTAAGCTGCAGTATAAGAAAACTTGTGCGAGATGGGTTCCAAGATAACTTACGGACGCCCACAAAGAAACCAGGTTTTAAATCAATCAACAGTTGAAAGAACAATGTTTAATTGAAACAGTATTTTTCCAGTATGAAACATGGATACACAATTTTGAGCCGGAGTCTAGCGTCAGCGCCTTAAGTGAAAGCATATGAGTCCTCCAACTCGAAAGAAATTTAAAACCCAGCCGTCTGCAGGTAAAGTCATGCTTACAGTATTCTGCGATTGGCAGGGGCCCTTTTTATTGTGACTATCTCGAAGATCAACGAACCATCAGCAGCCAGTATTACAGTGATATGCTCACAAAGAAATTAAGGTGTGCCAGTCGAATAAATGTCATGGACTCTTGAATAAAGGCGTGATTTTGCTTCATGACAACGCGCGCCCACACAGTTAACTCAAGAAACACTTCAGAGTGGGGTGGGAGATTCTTTCAAATCCACCCTACAGCCCTGAACTCGCCTATCGGACTTCCGATTGTTTGGACCCCATAAAGAAGCTCTACGTGGGAAACATTTTCAATCCAATGAAGAAGTTAAAAATCAGGTGCAAAAGTGGCTTCGAGATTAACCCAAAGAATTTTATGCCATAGGCATTCAGAAATTAGAAGAACGATGGGACATGTGAATAACTGTTGCTGGGGACTATGTGGAAAAGTAGCCAAAGTTTTGTGTTGATTAAATAAATCATTTTTGAGCTACAGCGATTTGTCTCGTTACTAATTGAATGACCCAAGGTAAATGCGGCGGACGATTTTAGATTGTAAAGTTAGGATTTTTTTTAAGTTTGATCGTTTAGTTGTTCCATAGTGTTCGTGTCCGTAAATCCATATAGGTTCAAGAAAGGCTCTAGTTACAGGTGTCGTTTTGCTTGTGTTGTTTTGAGCTGCTTTGTGTTGTTTTTAACGAGTAACTTTTTAAGATAAATTTAAAAAAATATAGATTTAAAAATTGCCTATCGCACAACATTTTCATCTAGTTTCTTTCCAATTACCGATTTGGAAACAGATCACTTCTTTTTTTCTTCCGATTAGTGGAAAAATTGATTTTCTGGTTTTGGGGATTATCTAGATATAGGATCATCTTCTTAGCTCTATCGTGACTCAGTATAATACAAACTCAACTGGTTATTTTAAGAACAGCTATCAAATTTTTAATAACACAATCTGAGTTTGAAGAAAATTTGTCAGAACTTTGAAAACTGTAATAATTATTGATTTATTCTGTTCTGACATATAATTCTTACTAGATCTTTGGTTCTCTTCATTTCATAGAATGGTACCCCCAAAAATTTATAACCTCCTTTAAATGTTTTGGGGAGGGGGGATGTCACAATAGGAGTGGTCTGTATTAGCCCAAACAACAGTTTAATGAATTTTTTTTTTATCGTTCGCTAGGTTGGGGCATAAAATACTTTACTTTTTCCAGGTAGGAACGTCAAGATTTAATACATTAGATATCAGTTTCGGGCACACTTCTAAGTGTCCTTGGTCCATGGTAGCCTGCAGATCACATAAGGGACATTTTTTTTTTTTTGAAGGGGGACACTGCGACCTTTCAATCTATTGTGCTATGCCCCCTGGGTGCCGCAGGTATTGCCCACAGCACCCGAACAGTTGTCCTTTGAACATCCATTCTACAAAACCTCCATCAGGTTGAGATCCCTGAGGAATCCCAATACCCTGACAGGCTCTAGAGAGGGGTATATCCCTCTCCTCCACCTGGTAGCTACCCAGGTTTTGAATCTTCTCTGAGTGGCAGCCTCGCAGTCTCTTAGGAGTCTGTTGGAGGAATGGGGTTTCCTCCAACTCCCCACAGAATCTGCATGAGCGTCACTTTCCTTACCAAGCTAAGTCGGCAATGCCCCGTGAGGAAACCCGTAAGAACGTGGAGCTTGTTGTTACTCAAGCCTAAGCAGGCTTCCAATCTCCGTTGGTTATAATTTCCCAGGCAGATCTTGGCCTGCCGCAAACCGGGGAGGGTGTACCACAGTTGAGATCTCTTCGCCTCCTCCTCCTTCCTAAGTTCCTCCAACAGAAACTGATCGCTAACCCTACAAAAATGTTCCGGTCGTAGCACCTATCGTGTCCAGGGCGTCGGCCATCTCATTCCCTTCAATGCCAACATGCCCCGGCACCCACCAAAGTGTAACTTTATTCCTCCTGCCTAGGTTTGGCAGGAAAGCATTACAATCTCCTGATTCCTATATTCCCTATCGAGGTTAAATTAAACGCATCTTCCAATAGCGAAATAAGGGGGATCGCATTATCGCTATTATATTTAGATGTGCCTGCAAGAAATCATGGGCAGTCATAAAGGTAGGGGAATGTTGGCAACAAAATCCCTTTGCAGGAGATCTGGGGCGAAATTGGGGCAGCCAGGAGTGATTCCAATTTGTTTTCCTTATGCTG
The DNA here is from genome assembly GCA_011037195.1 of Triatoma infestans. NCBI lineage: Eukaryota > Metazoa > Arthropoda > Insecta > Hemiptera > Reduviidae > Triatoma > Triatoma infestans. The sequence goes on from JAAEAF010000440.1 coordinate 211,588, forward strand.
CAGCCACAGACAGGTTCTTCTGCTATTCTTTACACCTCTGCTTTACCACTATCATACCTTGAGTAAATATAATAGGCTCAGCGGAAGAGGGTTGCTCACAGCCTCGTTTTTGCGAGTGCATCGGCTTTATCATTGCCAGGTGACTCGTCAGTGACTCAGAACCGATTAGTAAGCAATATCCCCTCCACACTTTAATGAAATCTGACTGTGATTTTCATGGAAAAAGTTCAATAAAGTTGCCCATCCAATCCGATTCGATTTTCTTCATAAAATATATTCTCACAATGTTGACAATATATTTAATTAATATTATTTAGATGATTGAATTGTACAAATAAACTAAAACACAGCACTTTAGAGGAAAACATAATCGTTCTGCTTTTCCAAAAACGACCTTGTATGAATTTTTCCGGAGTAATGTTTCCGTGGCAAAAAAAATGTTGCGACACTTTGTATATGTAGTCGATATACTATAAGTTTAAAGAAAATTGTTAAAGACAATTTTGAGAATATATCAGAAAACTGAAAAAAAAAAAAAACTGTTCAAAAGAAATGCACTTTCAATCATCCGATTTTCTTTTTTAAACTCGGAATATTGGCAACATATTTAATTTTATTTAATATTATTTAGATGTTACAATTATATAATGAATTGGAATAGTACTTTATTGGAAAACATAACACTAACCATTGTCTACAAGCTCTCGATTTATATGAAATAAAATACTGTAGCTGTTTGTGTGTGATGTTTCAAGAAAAATCATTGGATCCGTTTTCGTGAAAATCGCACAAAAAAAAAAAAAACGAAAAATCCAATCAGTAAAGTGATATTTCCGGTTCAGGAATTTTAACAAAAGTAAGTCGCTGTCGAAAATCCCATGTTGATACCTAAATGGAATATCAAGTATAAACTTTCTGCGATTTTTGGTTATTAAAGCTAGGCTGGTCACAACATACACACGTCAGTTCATGAACATACAAACAGAGGGAGACCATTTTCTGAAAACTACAATTTTTGACTCAAGGGACCCCCAAAACGTGTATTTCCGGTGGGGGGAAAAAAAAGAAAATACAATTGAATTAATTAATTATAGTGGAAAATAAAAGTGGATATGCGTTAGATATTTGGGTTGTTGTATTTATTTTAAAATAGCCCGAGAGTATTTATCTGATCGTAATAGGCTATATATGTGATAAATTTGAGGAAGTACTTGCTGGGAAAGTACGTCAGTTAGGTCGGTTTTTTGGTTGTCGGCCAATTCTTTCCGGTCAGTGTAGTCTCTCCCTCCCTCTCTCTCTCTCTCTCTCTCTCTCACACACACACACACACACACACATACAGTATATTCAGAAATTATTTTGAATAATTGATTTTAGATGTGAAGACGTCTGGAAAGACGTATCTAAGACGATGTTTCTGATTTGACTTCCTGCTAAATTATCCATATCTCCTATTTTTATCTCTTAACAGTTTATGCTGTTAATACAATTTTCTAGTTTAAAGAAAACTTGTCAAATTAGAAATTGATAATATCAGTAGGAGATGTTTGAAATAAGAATCTCACCAAAAGAAGTGAGAAAGTTTAAATTTCCAGTAAGAGAAACTAAAAGAAAAATAGTCATAAAACGAACAATGAATATGTAATATAATGTTGAATGATAGTGGGTGAATAGTTAAGAGTAACGTTCCACTAGAGCTAGTTAATACTATTATCATGGTCCCTGTTAGAGTTCCATGTGCCGAGGTCAACATGTTTCAATGTATATATGTCTATATGGAATGCCGGAAATCATGGTCTATTTAAGTTAAATATTACATATGTATATGTAAAGCTTGAAATAGTTTAAACTAGTTTATACGTTTTATTATTTAGACAAATTTTTTTTTTTGGAAAATCTTTTTTTTTTTCACGATCGTAAGATCGTGTCAGATTTTCGAAGTTGATTTTCACCTGATATATTTTTTTATTTTACGGTACACTACATAAGAAATAAACCTGGGTTTCTCTCTTTATTTATAGAGAAAGTATGTTCGTTGGAATAAAAATCTCAAAAATCAAAAAGATAAAGATGTGATTGTTGTGGTTGGTTCCGCAGAGCTGAAAAGCATCAGTGATATTTTCCATGATAGCGTGTTTCTGTGGTGGTTGGTTCCGCAGAGCTGGAAAGCATCAGAGACATTTTCCGTGGTAGCATGCTCCATTTTGTGGTCATCGACCAGTTTCGGGCGTTCGCCCATCTTCAGGATGCGTTTTTCAGACAGTGAGGCAACACAGACTTGCACAGAGCAAACTTTGTTTTCACACTCAAATGTTTTCACACGAGTGTGAATACAAAGTTTGCTCTGTGTAAGTCTGTGTTGTCACACTGTCTGAAAAACGCATCCTGAAGATGGGCGAACGCCTGAAACCGGTCGATGACCACAAAATGAAGCTGGCTACCACGGAAAATGTCTCTGACAGCGTGTTTCATTTTGTGGTCATCGAAAGGTTTTGGGCGTTCACCCATCATCAGAATGTTTTTGTCAAAACAGTGTAATAACATAGACTTGTGTAAGTCAATGCACATCCTGATGATTGGCGATCGGCTCAAAAACCGGTCGATGATCACACAAAGAAGCAGTCTATCACGGAAAATATCTCTGATAAAGATGATAAAGAGTAGCGACCCCACGGGTTACCACAGCTCAGTACTCCATGCACTTTATCAAAACAGTACACAATAGCCTTCAGAACTACATGCACTCTACACTTTACAGACAAGGACAAGCACAGTATACAGGTTTTTGATACTGTTAATTTCTAGGGTTTTTGCCCTAGTTAATTGGCAAAAGCCAAGGGAGAAGGAAGGGATTAGCTCAGTGGTAGCGCGCTGGATTGGCAACGTGGAGGTCCCGGGTTCGAATCCAGCAAGCTGCTCTTAGATTTTTTTCTTCCTAGGAGCCTCTACAATTCTCACTGCCGCCTGGTGTGTTATCTGTAGCTAAAGAACTCTGCTTGGAGGCCGGTTGACATTGGAGAAGGCTCCGGTGGCACAATAGATCTTTCAGGTCGCAGTACAATACATAATTCCTTACAACAATCTACACCTAGTAAGAGGAAATATTTACGATCATGCCAGATTTTTGAAATTGATTTTTTTTTACCGGAAATACATGTTTTAAGATCCAATGAATGCGAAAAAAAAGTTTTTGGCGAATGATTCGTAAGTGTTGTGTATATATCTGTTAACAGAATATCCCAAAAAAGGAAAAGTCATAGGAAGCATAAACTTCCGTTAATTCCGTTTAGGCATTACTACTGCATCAGATATGAAAATTTCTTCCACCAACCGGAAGTCCATTTTTACTGAATGTTGTTTTTCCAATTTAATTTGGAACATTTTCTTGGAAAAAATTGAATTTCTTGGGAGTTCTTTGGGGGGGGGGGTAGTTGCGTTGTTTTGCATTCCTCTAAAGTTGGACCACTTCAGTAAAATATATGGTTTTACCAACTACGTAAATATTAATACATATTAAAAACCATTGATAGAATTTCAAATTTTTGAAGAAAATAAAAGTTAACCGGAAATTGTGCGACTTTATGGAATAGGTTTTTTGAGTTTGTTTTTTTTTTTTTTGTATTTTCTCGAAAACAATTACAACGGATTTTCTTTAAACTTGGAATGTTTGCTGCATAGATACCAATGTTATCGCTTTTATTTGAAATATTTTTCTCAAAGTATTGATTAATTAAATTTGCAACCACATTTTCTTAGTTTTGACATAGAGTGCTCCAGTTTTAAGGCTACATAATTCCCCACCATCATTTTTAAGGCCAACCCAACTAAACATTGTAAAGTTGCAATTTTAAAGAAAATTTCTTGATTAAATTATTTGAATTGGAGTTTAGAGAAAGTCGTGCGAGTGTTTCATAGATTTTTTTCTATATAAGCTACTTGTTATATACTCCTTGACAAGAGCTTCAAATTGAATCTATAGAAGACGTCTCTCTATTTGCACCAATCTGGGATTTACGTACTAGAATTCTAGGCGACCACAAAATGTACCAACCTTAGAATTAGAATGATGCAGGGTGGGACTCAAACCCAGGCACTGCAGCCACCCGTTGAGGCTTATTGGGCCAACCCCTTGAAACTTAGTAGAGGAAGCCCCCCCTCTTCATGAGATCCAGGAGCTTCCCCACCAGTCCTTCTTGGAGTACGATTTCCTCTGGTCTAAACGTGCCGAAGATCTCGTACCGCAATCTGTCGATTGCAACACAATCAAACACAGGTGAGAGTCCCTCTCCACCTTCTCTTGACACAGTCTGCACAAGGGCTCTAAATCTACCAATCCCACCTTGTGCAGAGAAATCTGATACCTGCTTAGACCCAGGGTGTCTTTGGTTCTTCTTCTACACAGCTCTGGTATGACCATTTTGCCGTGTTTTGCCCCAATACTTTGCCGCCAGTGACGATTATGCTCTCTCCGAGTCCATTCTCTCAGAGACACCCTCTCCATACTTTTAGCTGTTCCCAGAACAGGTTCCGGCCCACACAAGGGAGTATTCGCTCCCTCCCTGGCCAGTTGGTGGGCTATTTCGTTACCTTTAATCCCCTTATGCCCCGGCACCCATTTGTTGTGCCGGGATAAGACCTCCAGGGAGCCTCTGCACTCCCTGACCAGGGAAGAGGTAATTCTGAATGCCCGAAGTGCATTCAGCGCAGCCTGGCTGTCCGAGAAGATGCATATCGCTCTCTATTCCTAGAGCCCATAAGCAAATTCTCCAACCTTAACACCATCCTTAACATACCAATCCTATAGTCGAAAATTCTCCGACGCATAGTTGATGTTCCTTATTATGTCTCCAACCGCATAATCCACACAGATCTGAAGATTCCTTTTGTCCACGATTTAACAAAGTTCCGTTACAAAAAATTTCATTCCAGATTGACTTCATTCTAATCCTCTCACCCAGACACTCTTCTCAGATTCGCTTCCAGGTATTCCTCCAAGGCGATCTCATGAAAGTCGGTGAAAATGTTTCTACCAGATTTTTTTTTTATATGTTAAAAACAGAGACGTTTTGACCTAAAGAGGTCATCTTCAGCCTATAAGTAAAGAACAATTTTTTTTTTTTTAATTTAAGGCGCGTCAACATCTATGGTCATTGGCGCCCGGAAACTTCTCAGTGCACTACCGGCCTCCGGACAGCGTTCTCTCGTTACAGACAACATTGTCCATTACCGGACAGTGAGCTGTAGAGGCTCCTAGGAAGAAAAAATTCTAAGGGTAGCACTGGACTCGAACCCGGGTCCTCCGCGTGGGAGTCCATTACGCTAACCACTTAGCTATTCCCTTCCCTAATAAACAATACTATATTTTCTTTTCAATAATTACATTGTTATAGATATTTATAATATTACAAAAACATGTAATATTATATTTACTGATAAAAATGATGGCTGGCTTTTTACCTAGGGAATTAGTTCATCGTACACTATCAATATTGTTGTTGAATGATTAGAATTTCAAAATTATAATAATTGTTTATAAGTGGATTCTTATCATTTGTTGAAAAGAATCGAAATATAAACAAATAAAAATATAAATATAAAAAATAAACAATTATAAATTTTTTTTGAAATTCTGTTCATTTCCAATTCTAATCATTCATCAACAATTGATAGTATACGATGAACTAACAGCCATAATTTTTATGTCAATAAATATGAATGTATGTAGTTGTAATACGAGTATTATTATAAATGTCTAAAACAGCAATGTAATTAGAAACAGACAAATAGTCTTCTTTAGACATAGGCTGTTTATCCTGCCAAAAGTCATTATTAGCTCAAAATTAATTTATGACCACTGTATCCGACACGAAGCTGTAAGGGAAATCCATCAACCGGAAATACCACTTTACTGAATAGTTTTATTACTTTTTCAAAAAATTTCTCAGAAATGATTCCTAATGATTTTCTTTAAACTTTGCATACTAATTATACACACATATTTATTTGCAATATTTTTCCAAAGATAATTGATTGTTTGAAGGTTATATGAAGGTTAAATAGCGCTCTAGGGGCGTCATTTTGGCTCTAAGTGTGAGAAAAATATTGATGTGTTAAATATTCAGTTAATAGAAAATTTCACATTTCGATTTTTTTTTCGTTCGCTAAAAATTTTACAGTGCTTAGCGTATTTATATAAGGTCTAAGTACTAAAAATATTTACACTATTATTGAAAAATTAACGTAGAATTTATGCCAACATGCCACATTTACTCTCCGGCGGGGTTCCCTCCTCCAGTCTTCTTCAGTCACAATCCTCTCCCTGTAACAGATCTGGTGCGCTACCTTGGGCCCTTCATTGACAAAAGACTCGTGGAACCCGCACACAAGACTTAAAAGACAAGCACTGACTAAAAGGGCCAAACTTCTTTACAGACTTATCGGAAGTCGATCCAAATTACCTACAGAACTCAAAAGACTGATATATATTTCTATAATCAAACCAATTTGGACTTACGGACTTGAATTGTGGGGTTCAGCTAAACCTACAAACTTACGTACCATTCAGACCTTCCAATCTAAGCTACTTCGCCAGATAGTTGATGTTCCTTTCTACGTGTCAAACCTTACGCTCCATAATGACCTCAACGTCCCTTTCGTACAACAACTGGCCAAGACAAAATATAATAAACTGCATACTTACTACTCTCTCCTTTTGCTCTAATCCTTTTGTACAATCTTAGCCTCCACTACCATCCCTGACAATCCACCTCGCCGTTTGAATCGCCAGTGGCCCCGAAATTACCTTCGGGACTGATCAGTGCTACTGGTATCCCGTAGAGAGTTCTACCGCTGGGTAGTTTCTCTCCTCCTACCTTCTCCCAGCCTACAGTTTCATCATTCAACATCGTATTTAGTCATTGTATATTCGTAATGCAGATTGTAAATTTCTAAATAAACAAAAAAAAAAGAAAAGAATTTGTAAAGGACGATGCTTGAACTTGTTTGAAGATGCATATATACTTCTCTGAATAGAATAGCATTAGCACGCCAGCAGAGCGCTGCTTCTGTTGGTGTTTGAACATGCATAGACTTGTTTAAAAAATATATATATATATTTTTAAGGGGTGGCAATTTGTCTTTTTGTCCGGGGCGACGTAACTGCTAGAGCGGGCGCTGATGGGGGCTGAGCATTATGCTTTTTGGTATCAGAGACATTTTCTGTGATAGCCTGCTTCATTTTGTGGTCATCGACCGGTTTCGGGCGTTCGCCCATTTTCAGGATGCGTTTGTCCGACAGTGTGATAAAACACACTTGCACAGAGCAAATTCAGTTTATACACTGACTGGTCTTTTTAATTGTATTTTAAAACTAAACTCTTAAACTAGGTCAAAGGGAGATATGGTCATGGTAGCTGGGCGGGAAAGGAACACGTATTTGGGTTGTTAAAGGGGCAAATTTTCCTTATAATGGAAACAACACGTAAGGGTTTAATTTTTAAATTCTGTTGTTTGAGGGAGATCCACTTGACGATTAAATAATCAGAATAACTTTAAAATTAAATTAAATAACGATTTCAAGCTAACATCATTTTTAAAACAAAGCGAATAAAATAATAAAAATTAAATACACATAAGCATACCATGCATATTTTATAATATTTATAACTATATAATATATATATACATATTATACTATATATATTACAGTACCTTACGCCGAAGCCGGTTCCTACACGGAAGCCCGAAACCGGTCGATGTGCACAAAATGAAGCAGATTACCACTGAAAATGTCTCTGATGCTTTCCAGCTCTGCAGAACCAACCACCACAACAATTATGCTTTTTCCAAATTTATATTTCGGTATAAATTTACAATTCTGTCAAGTATATATTATAATTATTAGGATAAATCAATATCATTGCTAGAATTCCAATTTTGAATAAAATAGGTAAAACCGGAAGTGTAATAGATTTCCGGAAGTGATTTAATCTTTTCTCGGAAATAACTCTAAGGATTTTCTTCACAAACTTGGGATGCTGAAAAAAACATTTTTCCTAGAAAAATTGAATTCAATGGAGGAGGATTCACGAGAGTGTTCAGACATTTTAAAACTTTAAATCGCACAAACAATGTTACGGAATTTCATATATTAGCGCTGTCTTGCGGACAACAATGTAATTAACCAATTTCGGTAATATGTGCTTGCCACCATATTATGGGGCAACCTCCTTCCTGTGATATTTACACACTAGATTTTTTTTTTTTTTTTGTATCTATGAATATCTAAAGAAAACTTTTTTATATATCTCTTATCTGAATAAAGATTCAATAAATTCTAAAAATATATTATTTCTCATAACCAACTCATTACAATCACTTAAAAAAAATTATGACGGAATATAAAAAATAAAAAAAAAAAAAACAATTTTATAAAATTTAGCTATGAGTAATCATTTGATTAGAGAAACAATATTATGATTCATTATTGTATGATTTGTAATTTTTTTTTTTTTTTTTTTTTTTTTTTTTTTTTTTTTTTTTTTTAGCATTATTATTCTATCTTTCGATTTTCTAAATCAGAGGTTTATTATCGAGGTGTTTGCAACCACTAAGGATCATGATAGAGAAAAACAATTCATCATGTTTGATTTCCTTATCATCTGTGGGCTTGCATTATCTTCACTTATGAATATCCAGCAATAAAATATGTATTTGCGGTTGCCTGTAGAAATAATGAATTTTCCGTTTTTTTTTTATAGATATTTTTTAACATTTGATTTGGTGAAAATAAAAAATTAATAAATTATTATTATTACATCGGCTCAACAGTCCTAGCAGACCCGGGCCTCATCCGGGCACAAAGTTTGTGCCAGCCATCTCTATCTTGGGCTTTTCCAGCCGCCTCTATCTTCGGATTCCCAACATTGATAGGTCATCCTGGACGTTATCTATCCACCGCAAGCGCGGTCTTCCTCTTCGTCGAGCACCACCAGGTCGTCCATAAAGGAGTTTTTTTTGGGCAGTCTTTCTTCGTCCATTCTTTCTATACGACCTATCCATCGGAGTCGAAACTTTGTTACAAGAGTGACGTTATCTAGCTCTTTAAACAGCTGGTATAGCTCGTCATTCTTTCTTGCACGCCACTATCCATTTTCAATTCATGGGCTAAATATCTTCCTTAAAACCTTTCTCTCCCATATTCCAATCAATTTAGCACTTTCTTTTGACAATATCCATGTCGTTATTTACTGTCATCTATAGCGTTATCTTGGCGTCACGTGATAGACAACTAAAACTCATAACTTTCACCAGCGCAAAGACACATCTATTGTTCGGCTGCAAGTTTGGCTTTAATTTCCAGGTTCGATTGCATTTGTGCTATTCACGATCGCTCCCAGATATGTAAAACTGTTGCCCGTAGGAAAGTCTTTTCCATTGATACATACCATACCACTGCTAACTACTTGGTTCCTGGATGATTGCATATATACAAGGATTTCTCTGAAAAAAAATTCAGAAACATGGATAGCCAGTCATCTAGCTGGCTATTTAAATTGAGGGGAGAGTTATTATACTTAAATAGATATCGTATGGGCGATGCTTCCAAATTATGCTCTTTATGTAACAGAAGGGAAAACGAAGACGTATACCATTTTGTCGGTGTTTGCCCTATACTGAAAGAATTTCGTCTATTATATTTTGGTAAAGACAGATTATGCTTTAATGAGTTTCTGGAGTATCTTAATGGCAAAGATTGGTGGGCATTAATTAATTATAGTAAACTAGCCTGGAAATAATAGATACGATTTGATTCAGGAATTCAATTATTTATGAACCTAATTACTAAGTATGTATTTATATTTAAGTATGGATGTATGTGAGATTTTGTATTTGTCCATCTAGGTATAGAAGCCTATGATTTATTTGTTTTCTCTAACGGCTGATGCCTTTTGTTTATTTTTATTTATTGGGTTAAAAGTATATTATTGATATGAATTTATTATGAACATTACTAATATCTTCTTTTCTTTTTGGAATATATTCTCTTTTTACTTTCTCTTACTCCTAGTAAGAGGAAGTATTGTAATCGTGTCAAATTTTCGATATTGAGTTTTCACCGGAAATATCGTTTTGAGGTCCCCTGAGTCCAAAAAGGTGGTTTTTAGCAAATGGTCTGTGTGGGTGTGTGTGTGTGAACAGCATAGCTCAAAAATGAAAAATCGTAGAAAGTTCAAACTTGATATTCCGTTTAGGTATCAACATGGGATCTGACAGTGGGTCATCTGTGAAAATTCCTCAACCGGAAGTACCATTTTACTAGTTGTTTTTTTTTTACGTTTTTGCGATTTTCTCAGAAATGCCTCCAAGGATTTTCTTTAAACTTGGTATATCAGCTACACAAACTAACAGCTACAACTTTTATTTAAAACATTTCTCTGGGAAAATTCATTTAAGGGCACTTAGGTTGGGGTTAGGTTTTCATGTAATGTGCTATTTGAGTTTAATAGATTAGATAATTCTATCATCTAAATAATGTTAATTAAAATTAAATAAGTAGTTGAAATTCCGAGTTTGAAAAAAATCGGAAAACCGGAAGTGCGTTTACTTTACTACTTTACTAAATGATTTTTTTCACTTTTTTTGCAATTTTCTTAAAAATACTCCGACGATTTTCTTGAAACAACTTATATGAACTAAACATACAAAGATGTATAACTTTTATTTAAAACATTTCTTTGGAAAAATTCATTTAAGGGCACTTTTGGGGGAGAGGTGGGGTTACAGCTTCCTCTAAAATGCTATCATAGTTGATTATACAATTCTATCATCCAAACAAAATTAATTACAAATAAATAGATGGCCAAATTTCCGAGTTTCAAGAAAATTAGTAAACCGGAAGTGCGCTTTTACTGCGGACAGTTTTTTCAGTTTTCGACGAATTTCATTAAATGTGGTACACAACCTATAAAATTTGTCAATTATAATTTTGAGAATGGAGAAAGTTGTGTGAGTATTTCTCACCAGATTTTTTGGGATTATTTTATATATATTTACATTTTTTGTATTTGGTGGCATACATTTTTTTTTATATTTATAAGAACATTAATTATTGATTTGCTTAATGACAACTCACCGGACGGACTATGTGATTATGAGGCAGTTGGTGGATTTATCGTATATAAATTCTCTATTTTGTAAATTGAAATTTTTTTTTAATAAACCATTATTATTATTATTATTATTATTATTATTATTATTATTATTAACCAAGTCTCCTTGTTCTTCTTTCAAATTTTTTCAGAGTCCCTTCTAACGCAGCTTTGGTACGTCCGGAAATGAGGATATCATCCGCGTAAGCGAGATGCTGGGTCAGTCTGGTATAAATTGTACCATTTGGATTGGTTTTAAATTGCTCGTATTGCCCATTCTAATGCCAGGTTAAACATTGTTGGAGCAACTGGATCACCTTGCCTTAAACCACAGATTACATTGAAATACTCCGAGAGTACATTTTGTATTTTTTACTCGACATTTTGTACTTTTCAATGTCATTCTTGCCAGACTTATCATTTACAAGGGATTCCTAAACTTCTCATTGCATTTATTAGCTCATCCCTGTGCACCGAGTCGTAAGCCTGCTTAAAATCTAAGAAAACATGGTGCAGTCCCACATTGTACTCATACGCCTTTTCAAGAATTAGCCTTACAGAAAAGATTAGATCCACTGTTGATCTGTTCTTCCTAAAACCGGCACTGGTAATATTAATAAATTAGAAACAAAAGTAAAGAAGAATGTGGCTGTGAAAGTGATATTTGCTTTATTTTGTGTTACCACTTGTAACAGGAAGTATTGTCAAGTTTCCGAAATTAAGTTCTCACCGGAAGTAAAAGTTTGAGGTTCCCTGAGTATGCAAAAAAATGTTTTTTAGCGAATATATACATTTATATAATGGGGAAAATAAAAAAGGATTTTTTTATTACCTTTTATGTAGTTTTACTTTACCTTACTCCTAATGAGAGGAAATATTCCAATCGTGTCAGATTTTCGTAGCAAATGATCTGTGTGTGTGTGCGCGTGTGTGTATGTATGTTTGTATGTATGTATGTGAACAGCATAGCTCGATAACGAAAAATCGCTCGAAGTTCAAACTTGATAATAATCCGTTTGGGTATCACCCATGGAATCTGACAGTACGTTATCTGTCAAAATTCCTCAACCGGAAGTACCGGTTACTTTACTGAATGTTTTTTTTTTTGCAATTTTCTCAAAGATGGCTCCAACGATTTTCTTTAAACTTGATATATCAATTACACACACAAAGATCTACAACTTTTATGCGAAACATTTCTCCGGAAAAATACGTTTAAGAGCACTTTTGGGGGAGGGGTGGTGTTAGCTTTTATTCTAAAGTGATATTTCAGTTTATTACAAAATTCTATCATCTAAATAATATCAATTAGAACTAAATATGTTGTTGAAATTCCAAGTTTGAAGAAAATCCGATGACCGGAAGTGCGTTTTTATTGAAAAGTATTTTTTCAATGTTATGCTAATTTTCTAAAACGGCTCTAACGAGTCTCTTTTAACTAAGTTTGTGGACTACACATATAAAGAGCTACAATTTTTATTTGAAACATTTCTCCGGGTAAACTCATTTAAGCGGGCTTTTGGGGGAGGGAGAAAGTTGTGTTTCCCTCTAAAGTGCTATCTTAGTTGATTATACAATTTTACCATCAAACAAAATTAATTAAAAAGAAATAGATTGTCAAAATGCCGAGTTTCAAGAAAATTAGTAAACCGGAAGTGTGTTTTTACTGAACAGTTTTTTCTGTTTTTGTGATTTTGTCCATAAAAACACAGTCGAATTGCATTAAATTTTGCTTCAGCATTGAGATGGAGGACATCCGGGACCATATCCCAGTGAAAAGGATTCGCCAGTCACTGAGAGAAGAGTCCTTTAACGAATGGATGAAGTGCAAATGGCAAGGGATAGGAGCCTGTCACTTCAGGGAGACTCCCAAAGTTAATAAGTACATCTACAATAAGCAAGTGCTCTCAGGCTCGGAGTGGACCAACGCGATAAAATTAAACATAAATTATGCTCCACTCAAGGGCGTTCCCGGAGTTGCCACGAGTTCAGCAGGAGATATTGGACCCCTCTGCCGCAAATGCGGTAGAGAGAACGAAACACCGGCACATGTGCTCGGAAATTGTTCACACAATATGCTCCTCGTGACTAGGCGGCATCACAGAGTCAAGCACGCGATCACAGAGTCTCTTAGGGCTCTTGATTATGCCTGCTTTGAGGAAGTGTACGCTGTTGATGATGAGGGCTCTGCGCGATATGCAGATATAGTGGCCTTTAAAAGGGACAGCAGACTAGCGTACATCATTGATCCGACGGTGCGTTATGAAAATAACGATCCACAGCAGGGGGATAAGGTCGACACAGAAAAGCGTGCCGTTTATGCCAAATGTATTACGTCTCTACGAGAAGTATAGAGATATGTTTGGGGAACGGGACTATAAAGTGCGTGGTCTTATGGTTCGGTGCTCGGGAGGACTGTTCCAAAGAAAACGGTGGAATTCTGGGACGAGGTCGGTATAGACCCGAATATATTGCCGAGGCTAACGGAGGAGATTATTATAGACTCTCTAACCATCATTAACCACCACATCTACAGTTAGACTTTGCGCACACACGTCTGTTGTCGAAAAGTGGAAAACAATAACAAAACAAAATTATCTGTTTCACAATTTAATCTGTGTAATAATGTATTGTTTCCTCTTTCTTTGTTTATGTCAGTTCGATTGATTGGTAAGCTGTGTGTTTGCAACTTGACATTGGCGAGCAGCAGCCCCACTGACAATTCTTTAAGAAAAAAGTGTTTCTCTCTACTAACTATAAAGTTTGTCAATTGTTTTTTTTGAAAACTGGAGTAAGTGAAAGTTGTATGAGTGTTTTTCCAAATTTGTGACGATCGCAATTTGTTGGATCCCTCACTGATACCATTCCTTGGGGTTTGATATCAAAAAATTCCTGTGCTCCCGTTTCAACTGTGGTGAAGTTTTTACAATTTCTCCCGCAAAGAATTTGTGCCATGGACCGAAACAAATGATATAGTTGGATATGGCTAAGTCTTCTATTCTATACAGTGAGTGTAAAAAGAAATTCAATCCCATCAAGTTCTTCAATTTTTTTTCTTTATCAGACGGGATATGTTTGGCAGAGCATTATCTTGCTGAAACAAAACTTGTTTGCAACTGACCAAAACTGGATAAACGCTGGGCCATTTTTTTTTTTTGTTGTGTACAGTCTATCTAGTTGTTGGCTAGTAAATTCATGGAAAACTACATCGGAAACGATTTTGTGAGGAATTACTCCTCCATAGTTAATGAAAACGCACAAGATCGACTTTTTCTCAAATAGCCTTTTTGCACCATCTGGAAATACCGTTTGACCGCGATCCAGCCATTGTTCATTTCAGAATTTCACAAAAAAAAAACACTTCTTATCTTATGTTTACTATTCTTTTGTAGAAGCACATGTCAGATTTATTTTTAAGAGAATTTGGCATGTATCCATTATCCTGGCGGCCTATTGAGGTATTTGTTCGTGCAGCACTGCCGTATAACTTCTTTTTACCTTTCCCATAGTATAGAGAAGACTGCTATTGTATTCAGACACTATCAGTTCTGCAGCATGTGCACGAATACTTACGATTGGATTTGATTAGACAGCTTCCCTTAAAGCCTCATTAACATCACATGGTGGCTACCTTGAACCTGTCACTCTTTCTATGCTCACATCACCATTATTATTATTATTTTTAAAACCAACGCTAGGCAGTAGGCTAATCAAGGATATCTTCCCCTTCGATTACATAGAGCACACATAGCTTCTTCAGCAGCTGTACACTGCTTTTTTTTTTTTTTTAATTTTATTTTTCAGTTATAACGTAAAATTACTAATGTATTGTAAGTCACAGCCATGGTTTTCTAAATAAACTCAAAATTGAACTGACTATTTGAAATGGGACATAAGTATAGAAAACATTCTACAGAGTCTGAATAGACAATATAATATCGTGTTTGTAAATACCAGACATATATGGAAAGGTTTTAAAGACCATGGTATTTATTTAGTTAGAAAAAAAAGAAATTTTAATTTTACACACCGTATATATATATATATAGATATATATAGAGAGAGAGAGAGAGAGAGAGAGAGAGCGAGAGTGATGTGTGTGTGTGTGTGTGTGAAAGAGAAGAGAGGAGAGAGTGAGCTGGAGAGTAAGAGAATAAAATATCTTCAAAATCAAAAATCGCATTATAGTCGCGAAAAACTAAAAATAAACCAGTAAAGTTTCCGATGAGCTATTCTGTTAAAACGCACAGACATACACACCATTCGCCAATAAACTTTTCTTTTTTTTTTTGTTACTCAAGGGAACCTGATAACACGTATGTATTTCCGGTGAAAACTGGAAAAATATGACACGATCGTATTACTTCCTCTTAACAAGTAAATAAAAAGAAAGTAAAAAAAAAAAAAAAAATACACAGACTTAACAGTTTTAAGTTTAATTAGAAATAACTTTTATTATTATTATTATTATAAAGTAATATGTTAAATTTTGATTACATAAAATATTATAGAGTGCGTTCATGTCAAGGCCTGTTGTAGTAGAAAAGAAGGCCACCACCACCTCACACACTGCGAACATGTTAGTGTGATATTATTAGCACTTATGTAGAGGTATTAGTGATAAGTAATAATATATCTTTTAGTATTTATTTACAACATTTTGTTACGGGTAAAGTTTTATTATAATGCTTTTGAGTCTGTGTTAAGTGTTATTATATCTCTTTGTTGTTTATATTTTTATTTATATAACTTTACAGCTGTTCTCTATTTCTTCATGCACTATAAGGTAACAATCCATCTTTTTATTGTTTTTTTTTGTCTTCCCTTTTCTTTCTATTTTGTCTTTAAGATTCTTGTTGCGTGATTTTTTTTTTCAAAATGAATGCCTAAAAATAACAAAAAAAATTATAGCAATTAAGTGATTTAAGAATAATAACGTTTAACCTAAATTCTTATTATAAAAAGTAAAAAATTGCTACGTTTTATTTATATATTTTTTTTAAATAATTAATTTAATAGTTGAAAAAAAAAACTTTTATATTTTGATAAACGAATTAATTTTAACAACAATTTATGTTGTTTTTTTTTTCTCCGTATTTATTTTTTTCTTCATATACGTACGTTTTAAAGTCCCACTGAGTTCGTAAAGGTGTTTTATAAGAAGTACGTGTATGTTGGTTTGTGTGTATGTTTTGTTACATAATTCAAAAAAATGGAAAATCAGAAGATCTGACCAGTAAGTTTTTGGTTAAAAAAAAAAAAAAAAAAAAAAAAGCAATCAAACCGGAAGTGTACCGCTTTCTTGAATTGAATTTTTCTTGAAAACGGTTATAACGATTTTTTTTTTTTAAACTTAGTATTTTCAGTACATATATACGTATAATAAAGAGCTATAACTTTTAATTAAAACAATTTTTATGGCATTTTAGACGGTTTTTGTGGAGGAGTGGTTAGTGGTTATGCTTTCATTTATACGATTTCTATATGATGTTAAACTATACATACAGAGACTTATCACGTTTGTTTCGAACTTTTTTCAGTGAAAATTCATTTAAGCGGGGATTTTTGGGAAACCAATAAGTTCGTGTTTACTCAGAAATAGTCCTTAAAAAAAAAAAAATCAAAAGTGTGTACCAATAAATTTATATTAATTCTTCTGTTTATTTCTTTAGTCGGTCGAAAACCCAAGTTACTTGTTCACGTATCTTGGACCAAAATTTAACAAAATTTCTCTCTCAAAAAATATTTTTGTCAGTCTAAATGTAAAACACCAAATTAACAGTCCCAGGGAAGTCAAGAGCAACCATTAATTATTAAAAACCGGGTGCTTAATGGCTTGGGACCTAAGCCTATATGGATGGCTTTTATCCCCCCCCGCTTCTTCCCAATAGATCCCCCTAAATAATCTCCGCCTGGTAGTCTACCGGTCAATCTGCAATAACCTAAGACATCTTTCAACTCCAACTCACCCAGGCAATCCCGCAAGATTGGAGCCCTCCCAGATACACGAAACCTACTAGCAGCGAAACGGGGACATTGACATAAGTAGTAATACACCGTTTCCCTAACTCCATCATCACAATTCTGACTATATTTTGCAAGTGACTAGATACCCATGTGTGTGTCCAGTCACTACACCCACCAGAGTCCTCAGTCCTGTCCTGCTTAGAGGACAGGAAGTAATCTGAAACCCCCTGCCTGGTTCCTTATATAAATCTTTTAGCCTGGAGGCATCCCTGCATTTCTCCAAAACTCTCGTCAACCAGTCTGATCGGACTATCACAAGGACGGCAAGGGCTGGTTCGGGACCGCCTCAAGGCAAAGAGGATCCCTCTCTAGCCAGCCGATCCGCCCGCTCATGTCCCACATGTCCGGGTGCCCAATAGACTTACACCTTACCCCTTCATTAATTCGATTTATTTTTGAACATGTAACATCGTACTTCCCATTGGCATGTTCCTGAAGCTTTCAAAGAGAACAGTGGTTTTCCAATTTTAATCAAGCTACTAGGATATTACCACTTTATGAACTTTATGATACTCGAATTCATCAAGGTTAGAGTTTCAACCACTTGGCTCTGGAATTCCATCAGTTAATCAGTCCTGAATTCGGAAACAAATCTGATAGGTTCATTGTAAGGAATAGGAGTTTTATTAAATGTTTCTATACATAATTTTAAAATACATATATTAAATTAGTTGTATAAATATTAAGTATTAATGCATAATTTTGTTTTCCGATACACAAGATAGTTCGCTAATTATATTTGAATTTTTTTTTTTTTTTTAACATTATTTATATAAAAAATCTAATACGAGACAAAGTTCGGATTTTCTCTTGCTTCACTTCTCACATTTTGTTTAATAAGTTTTGTTTAAAGTTAAGTGTTCTTAGTAACTTTATCTTAATCTCATAATATAGATCCATAATGTTGGAAAACGACAGAGGTTTTTTTCCGGGACACCCTGGTTTCATTTGTGGTCAACGACGATTTTGGCGTTCAAAAATCTTCAGTATGTCTTGATAAAGAATGTGATAAGAGTGATAACACATACTGTGGATGTCCATTATGTTGATGATGAAACACGTACAGTACGTGAAAATGGCATTTTAGGAATTTAAAAAAGCTCCCGTAGTAACTCGTTTAATATAAATATATTCGGAAAACAAGCACAGTGAAGCGGATATGACCTGAACGTGCTGGATCATATCCGGCAATACTCAAAAGCGATATCTGCTTAGATTTCCTGTGAATTCCTTTTTTTTTTCTTTTTTTTTTAAATGAATTATGTTGTTGACATACAAATATTAAAGTTCTTTCTGTACATAGGTTTAAAAAAAAAAAAAAAATTCATTTTAGCATTATTATAAAGTAAAAGTAAAGATAAAAAGAAAGGAAGGGTTGATGCGCGAAAGGTTAGCTCAGTGGTTAGCGCACTGGACTATCAAAGCGGAGGTCCCTGGTTCGAGTCCAGCTGCTGCCCTTAGATTTTTTTTCTTCCTAGGAGCCTCTTATAGCTCACTAATCGGTGATGGACAATGTTTTCTGTAACGAGAGAACACTGTCCGGAGGCCGGCAGTGCAGTAAAAAGAGAACAAATTTACTTTCATTGAACAATTCTAGTAATTCTTTTAATTCATTCTCTTCTTTATTTAGAATTAAATTTAATTAAATGAAAATACAATGGAAAAAATATCTTTGATTAATAATTCAACGAGTCACATTTTTGTTTGTACAAAATACAATAGTTTCTGCACACTCCTATTTTAAAATAAATGAAATAGCAAATTATAAAAGGTCAGAATCCTTTGGCAAACAGATATTGACAATTTTTGTGTTTTATATGAAATTATTAAAAATAGCTTTGGTTCGCTCTCTTTTGCGCTATATATTGTTTTTTGGATTGCATATTTTTTAAATAGTAAATATACATGCGTATGGAATTTTTTTTTTTTTTCTAGTTGAATCATTATTTTTAAAAATAAGCTTTTAAATTCAGAAAATAAAATACCTAATTTAATGTATTTATAAATTATTTTAAATTTAAAAAAAACTACATCGCAAAATAAAAATAAGTTTTGCTTTTAGCATAAATTATATATATGTAAATATATATGTATAGAAATGTGATTGTAATATTAGATACGCACTAATTATACTATCTGGGCTGGATGGTGGCCAGAGCCTTGATGTTTACAAATTTTAACCTATCATTCAGTTATTATATCTCCTTACATACCATCCAGATAGGAAGGGAATTGCAATAAGAAATTTATTTGGATATTTTTTATGTCCACTAGATAATTTGAATTCTTCCAACCTTATTCCTATGTGTGCATAAATTGACCAATATCTCTACAAAATAAATAAATAAATAAATAAATAAAAAATTAGTTGACGTAATAAATGTTAAAGCACTAGAAAAACTCAAGATTGACATTAGAAAAACTCTTGGATAAGCTTTTCCCAACGGTAATTCGACGCACCTTTATATTTTGAAGACAAAAAGTAATTTTCAATATATTTTTTTTTTGTATTGTAATCCCTAATTTTCTCGGAAATTTTCAAATATGTTATGAAATTTTTTTTTCAATAAAAATTTAATTTCCAAAAAAATTTTTTATTTTCTATGATATAAAAAGACGCCAACAGTATTTTTTAAGAATCAATAGAATTTTCTAATATTACTTCGCATTTAATTTCTACCATAGCTGAAATGGGGTTCCAATACTTTAATTTATAGTGAAAAAGAAGTTATTTGTCATAAAAAAGACTTTGACGCAGTAAGGGTCTAAAATTTTAGAAAGGGATATCATTTATAGCTAGTGACAAACGAGTAACAGAATCAATCCCAATTATAATTTGCAATAATTAAAGTGTGATTTGGAAATGTTCTGGTTAGTTTCACGATATTGTAATATATTATCATTCTAATATGACCTATAAACAATAACAAATAAATAAACAAGAATACAATAAAGAAGTAAGTAAGTAAGTAAGTAAGTAAAGTAATGCCTATTTTATCAGGCGGGCTTTTCGGACGTCCAACTACCAAATTAGGTGTCTTGGAAGGGGGCGGAAGGACCTACATTACTATAAACAATTTTTAAACGAATATAAAATTTAGCAGCTATACGCAGGACTCGGAACTGGGGACCTCCCAGTTACAAGTCCATTCTTATACATATAAAAAGACGCCAACAGTATTTTAAGAATCAATAGAATTTTGTAATATTACTTCGCATTTAATTTCCATGTGCTTCAATTAAAATAAGTAAGGAGGGGAATACCTCTAATTTTTAGGTCGAAACTAAATGTAATTTTTACTTCACTACTTTATGTGAGGAAGGCTCAGTTGAGAGCACTTTCTAATTGCAAATTAGACGTTATTTTTAACTACAGCCCCAAACACCGTGTGACAACACAGACTTCCACAAGTATAAACTGAAGAGTGTACAAACTGAATTTGTTCTGTGCAAGTCTGTGTTATCATACTGTCGGACAAACGCATCCTGAAGATGGGCGAACGCCCGAAACCTTTCGATGACCACACTCTCTCATTAGCTGAATTTCTGGCACTCGAATACCGGGAAGTTGATTCATATTATTTCGTACCATAGTCACGGGAAACTACACCAACACCCGCCCCTTCAATAAAGAAGTATTTTCCTAAGCAATTAAGCATACTAAACGAGTTAAGTCGAATCCATCAAAAAATTAAATGAAAATTTTTATCCTATTTAATTAAATTAAAAGTTTCAGAGGCATCATTTTCCGTGGAAGCCTGCTTCATTATTTTGTGGTCATCGACCGGTTTCGGGCTTTCGCCCATCTTCAGGATGCGTTTTCAGACCGTGTGATAACACAGACTACCACAAGTATAAACTGAAGAGTGTATAAACTGAATTTGTTCTGTGCAAGTCTGTGTTATCATACTGTCTGGACAAACGCATCCTGAAGATGGGCGAACGCCCAAAACCTTTCGATGACCACAAAATGAAACAGGCTACCACGTATAAAAGGTCTCTGATGCTTTCCAGCTCTGCGGAAACAACCACCACAACAACTAAATTAAAAGTTACTTGGATATTACACGAAAATTAAGAATTAAACTGTGTTGTGGCCATGTTTGAAAGAACAACTGGTAGAGATGATCTTTATAGCATCTCAAACTATTGTAAATAACAAACCTGACAAGGTTAAAATACCGATGGTGGGGGTGAATTCCAAACAGAATTTTTAGTACGCTAGCTGTCAATAATCCATAATTTAAATCAGTATACAGTAATATTGTGAAAAAAAAAAAAAAAAAAAAAAATGCAGTAATGAATTTGGAACGAATTTCAATACACTTTCTCATTAGCTGAATTTTTGGAACCGACTGGACTCGAATACTGGGGTAGATGATTCAAATTAGTTCGTATCATAGTCACGGGAAACTAGCCAATAAAACGCTTGGAAGTTAGGCCGATTCTGCGGATTTGTTCAGTACTGTCTATAACTGAATCAAATTTTTTACATTTATAATAAATACCACATCGCTCGCTTTCAATGTATATACAGTAAGACCTCGCTTAATGCGTAGGATACGTTCCATCAAAGTAGAGCGTAATGCGAAACAGCGCTAAACGAGGCTATCTTAACATGTAAATAATGGGGTTAGGGGAAGATGGATAGAAAATTGGTTAGGTATAAAATTTAATAATTATGTTTTTTTTAATAAAAATAAAACCAAACATTTATTTCTTACAAAAATAAAAACAATATAAACGAATATACTTATAAAAACAATAAAATTGTAAGTCAGTCAGATCATTCAGTCTATTCTGTGTTTCCAATTTTCTGCCTTTTTGTCAAGAAGGCATCTAATGTAGTTTGCGTTTTCCTTTTGCGTTCTGTTAGAAGTTGTTGATAAGTGGATAAAGCATCTATAACACCCCGTCTTGCTTTTGAACTCCTGTCAAACTCCTTTTTACAAACGCCATCGAAAGTTCCTTTTGCTCTTCTTCGAAATCACTACTCTCAATATTTTTGTTTTCTTCTTGCTCAGTTAATTCCTTGAGCTCATCATTAGAAAGACTAGGTGCTGTTTCTTGAACTATTTCTTCGACGTCTTCCACATTTACCTCATCTAAACCGATTTGTTTCGCTAATTCCACTATTTCATCCACATCGACAGAGTGTCCAATGTCTTCGCTCTTACTTAAATCTGGCCAAATGTTCTTCCATACTCCTTTCAAAGATCTTTCTGTTATCTCATTCCAAGAAAGGTTTATATTTGCCACAGCATTCATGATATTGTAGTTTTTCCAAAATTCTCTTATTGATTGCTTCTCTTCTCCGACTGTTTTTTCAAACATCTGCTTAAATGTTCGCCGCAAGTAATAAGCCTTAAAATTGGATATAACGCCTTGGTCCATTGGTTGGATTAAGGCAGTTGTGTTAGGCGTCAAGAAAACCACTTCGACTGGAATGCATGTTGTTAAGTTTGATAAATTTGTTGGGTGGCTTGGAGCATTATCAATTAATAGTAGTGCTGTTTGTTCAAGTTTTTTTAATTTCATAATAACGTTTAACAGACGGGCAGAAATGTTCAGTGAACCAATCCTGGAAAATTTTCATAGTTATCCATGATTTTTTATTAGACTCCCAAATTACAGGTAAAGTTGATTTAGATATGCCTTTCATCGCTCTTGGGTTTTTGGAGGGGTAAACTAGTAGTGGTTTTAATTTGAAATCTCCGCTTGCGTTACCACCCAGTAGAAGTGTTAAGCGATCTTTTGCAGCTTTTAAATCCTATCACGGGATAGAAATGTTCGTTTTGGCATTCTTTGCCACAACTACACTGTTTCGGATATGTTATGTACACATACATATTTGGAAACCTAGCGCTGTGCCACTATTGCTGCGCACAATTTTGGGGAATCCCCGTAGTGCTGCGAGCAATTTCTGGGAATCCCCGGGTAGAAATAAAAGAGCGCTAAACCGAAACAGCGCTAAACGAAACAGCGTTAAGCGGGGTCTTACTGTATTTTATTTTTTAAATATCCTACAAAATTAGAAAAAATAATATTAAAAAATTATAATCATCTTAAAAAGTAATAAATAATAAATGAATAATACACATGAAGTTTTATTTTCATAAGAATATTTCATTATAGAATGCCTAAAAATAGTAAATAAAATATGTATTATATAGAAGCATTAGTATATAAAAGGTGATGTAAATAAGATCTTTTATCTGAATTTGAATATGTATTTGTTGATCATTCTTTTACAAACATATATTCATGTTGTTAAATTTCTTATTATTTCACTTCTAATAATAAGATTGTTTACAAAATAAAGAGCAAATAACACTAAAACACGTATATAGAAAGAGAGAAAAGTGGTAACTTCATTAAACCAAAATAAATGTAGCATGGCGTAATATTAAATCCATTCAAATTGAATTTGTAATCATTTTTCATGAACAAAAACCACTCTAGTTATCACATTTTGCATAAAGAAATATTATATTCAATTTGAAATGCAATAGTATTTATGGACTTCGTTTTTAAGCTGTCTTGTCAGTTGATTATAATTGTTTATTTCGTTGCCAGAGAGATCTCGTACTTCGTTTCTGAGTTGTGTGTCCGTATATTGTATGATATACGTTCAGTTCGTATTGTTATTGCAGTTTGGCATCACTTGCTGTACACTCTGTTGTATGGCAATAGTAAATGTTTAGCAAAATTGTTTTCGCTCATTTTCGACAAAATTCAAAAAAAAAAAAAAAAATCAGGATCTTTTTCTGTAAAGCAGCACTTCCGGTGAACCTAGTGTTCACCATATTTAGATAACTAGCAGTCCTTTAATGCACCCTTAATATTATTCTATAAATAGTATAAAACATTGTATTGAAGTGGAATTAAAAAAAAGATAGCTTATTGCGCTTCATCCCCAGATCACCCCCACCTCCAAAATCAATTTCCTTGGCAAAATATTTGATCTAAAAATGATAGGCACTTATTTGTGTAGATATTTGCGAAATTTAAAGAATCATTTGGACCAGTTTGAGAAAAATCGCGAAAAAATAAAAAAAATTTAGTGAAGCTGCTCTGCTGGCTTTACATGCTAAGATAGTTGATGGAACAATATTCCTAAGAATAGGGGCCTGGAAATAAACAAAGAAAAAACTGACTAAGTATATATACTACAAAGTACTTTGGCATTTAACTCTCCTGCGACTTAAGAGTAATCTACACATCAAAGCGCTACCATTAAGTATTTAGGATTTTGCATTGATGTAAATGCTACTTATAAGAAGCGATATTAAAGCAAAAATCGTGGAAAGGAAGAAACTCTGAACTGTGAGGGTCACGATTGATCTTTGGGGACCAAAAAGAGAATGTTTTCACTCACTTCTTTTAAAGGAACAACATTATACGATGTGGAAAACCTGGGTAGTTACCAGGAGGAAGAGGAGGAGGAGAATATACCCTCCCTAGAGCCCATCACGTTATTGGGATTCCTTAAGGCGCGTTCTCACGGGTCAAGTTTAGTTGTCCGATTTTAGTTGATCAGCAAAAAGTTGAATGCGACTTGAATCAGTTTTGGTTCATACGTTTCAACTGAAATCGATCAAGCCGTTTCAATAACGACACGGAGCACTCTATGAGTTGAAAGCAAACTGAGAAGCCAATTGGGCGATCCGCAGGTTCACACTAGTCAATACTTGAAAGATGGCGGGTTCAACTGAAAAATGCGTCATACTTGAACGATAAAATTTGACTCGGTCAAACTTTTGTTGATCCACTAAAAAAGTGATCAACTTTTTTATTGAAAAAGAAAAGGTTCTCACTAGGTTTTTCTTTCAACTTCTGTTGATCAACTAAAATCGGTCAACTAAACTTGACTCGTGAGAATGCGCCTTTAGGGATGGATCTTAACCTGAATGGAGAGTTTTGTAAACGGAGTTCGCCTGGGAAATCTGTTTGGGGTGCTGTGGGCAGCCTACGACATCCAGGAGGCATAGCACAATAGATCGTAAATATCGCAGTGCATCAGGCCCCCTCAAAAATAAAAATAAAATACGATGCGGAATCTTTGGGTGCCCCCAAAGTCTGATGGCAATAGAGATATACTTCTGGGAAAGTAGCTGCAACCTCCCAGGGCTCTTTACGTATATCAGGAGATCATAATGGTGGATAAAAATATTGCTCAACACAATTGAATCTAAAACATTAATATGGTACTAGCGGGAAAGGAGAATAAGCGAGGACATACGAGCTAAAAAAGATTATGAATTACATCCTACAAGAACGGAGAAAAAAAGCATCGACTTTTTTTGGATAAAGAAATCGATAGAGGTGGTTTAGGAAAGAATACCGACAACAGAGAGGGTAGAGACTTTTGGCGGAGAAATTTGTTGGGTGATGGCATAGGATAATATGGTTGATTAAACCTGAAAAAATAAAATTCTTTGCCAAAATTGACTACATTTCAAATTTAAAATCAACGGCTTTTCTCTGAGGTAATAGAGGAAAGAAATAAACTTCTTACTTTTTAAGTAGAAGATAATTTTAGAGTAGAGCTGTGCTGTGCATTTCTGATGTGTAATCGTGACAAATAAAAAAACGGAAATTAATTAAAAATATAGTGCCAAAGTTGTTAAAAAACACTTGATTTTATCATTGAGATGATTCACAAATTTATTTCTATTAATTCGAACATGTTCACAAACACACACATACACTCACCCACGTAAATCACCTGTTCTGTAACACCTGTTCCCAATTGCTAGTATTCATTAAATCCAATCTGAATGTATAACAATTTATTAATTGGCCACTTAACTTTTAATAACTGCCAAATATTTGTCAAAATAAATCTATTTAATTTTGCCTTTATTTAATCTGATATTTTAATGATTCTTTTGTTTATATAAATTATTTTTAATGAGCAAATTTAGAATACGATAGACAGTAATATATTTGGTAAAGTTCGTTATTTCTCAAAGTTTTATAGAATAAGGGACGACATTGGACAGAAGTGCGCTAAAGTAAACGAAATCTTGGTTAGATATTCTCATTCAAATGTCTGCTTTGTAGACATCAAGCTGCACCTCGATCAATTTTCAGCCAAAATTTGTGTTGGCAAATTTGTCAGAACTCGCCTTCAGTAGTTTAAATTAAAATAAGAAAAAGTAAAAAAAAATTGTTGAAACCATTATCACCAAAACTTAAAAATCATATTCGATAAAATATCATATCCTATTCCAGCGGCTTGCTTCAAATTTGGAATTATAGTGGGGCTTATACGAGGGTCAATTCAATAAGTGACGAGAAATCGCTGTATCTTAGAAAAGATTTGTTTAATCCATACAATAGCTTCAATACTAAAGTTGGCATCCTTGTATTTATTTCTCATCAGCCGTTCGAGAGTATTTGGTAAGCATAACCTCAAATGTATTCAGTTAACAATGGTGAGTCCGTTTGTGCATTGCATCTTGGAAGAATAACGTGCAGTGATTAGATTTTAGTTGCAAAGGGTATCAAAGGTAGAGAAATCCACGAAAGAATGTGGAAAGTTTACGGGAATAATTGTTTGAACCGTTCGAAACTTTACAAATAGGTAGAACAGTTTAAAATTGGCCGTGTAAGTATCTGTGACGAGCAACGAAGTGGATAACCGGTTGAAGTTGCAACTTCCTCCTTCGAATCTCGCATTAACGCGTTAATTCAGGACATCAGGCGTATTATTGCTGAACTGTTAGCTGAAGTAGTAGTGCACGTGAGTGTTGGAACTGCCCATTAAATTATTCAGAATAAGCTGCAGTACAAGCAAACTTGTGCAAGATGGGTTCCAAGATAACTTATCTTCGCCCACAAAGAAACCAAAAAAAAGTGGGGTGAGAGATCCTTCCACATTCCCCCTACAGCCCCGACCTCGCCCCATCGAACTTCCATTTGTTTGGACCCCTTAAAGAGGCTCTACTTGGGAAACATTTTCAGTTCCAATGAAGAAGTTGAAAATCAGGAGCAAAAGTGGCTTCGAGATTAACCCAAAGAATTCTATGCCAGAGGGGTACACAAATTAGAAGAACGATGGGAAAGTGTATAAATGTTGCTGGGAACTATGTTGAAAAGTAGCCAAAGTTTTATATTGATTAAATAAATCATTTTTTAGCTACAGCGATTTGTCTCGTTATTTATTGAATGACCCTCGTATTATAAGGTATTAGAATGGTATCTCTATTAAAGTGGCACTTGGAGCAATGCCTTAATATTGCAACTTCTCAGAACACTCCAAAATCTCAATTTTTTGTATGTAATGAACATAATCATTCTCCACCGCATTTCTCCTTATCTCAAGTTCTTAGAGTAGGGGCTAGTCGAGCCGCCTATTTTAGAATGGTGCCCTAACCATGCTTTCTTTCTCACTGAATAATTCCAAACACTTTACCATCAACCGTCAACGTTAAACGTACTTCGTTTTCACATCGTCACTCTGCCAGTCAGTCTGTCATTCTCTTCTCATACTACCATACTCTCATTTTAAAATATGTCAGTGTAAAAGGCCTTGTAGTGTTTATTATTCGCACTTAATACAACAGTGTTCAGTAAGTCTAACTTTACTCTTCCAATCAAACCCCAAAATGTCCACTACACTGGAAAAATATAGAGCGACATATGTTTAGTTACTAAGCGATGTTTAAAGAAAATCGTAGCAGCTGTTTTTGAGAAACTGGAAAAACATTTAATAAAAAACACGCAAAAATGGCTGAATTTGGCAGAAACTAGGCGACATTGATCCGATGGTGTCACCTAAAGAAAATATCAATTTTGAGTTATCTAGAGTTTTACTTAGTTTTATATTTAAAATGGCAGATGTAGTTCATTGATGAATATGATCAGTTTTAATAAAATCAAATTTGTTGTGGTGGTTGGTTCCGCAGAGCTGGAAAGCATCAGAGACATTTTCCGTGGTAGCTTGCTTCATTTTGTGGTCATCGAGCGGTTTTGGGCGTTCGCCCATCTTCAGGATGCGTTTTTCAGACAGTGTGACAACACAGACTTGCACAGAGCAAAGTTAGTCTACACACTGACTGGTGTTGTTTTAACTGTATTTAAAACTAAACTCTTAAACTAGGTCAAGGGGTATGGTCAGCTTGACGTGTTTGGGTTGTTAAAGGGCAAATTTTTACTTTCTCTTACTTCTAGTAAGAGGAAGTATTCTTACAATGGAAACAACACGTGGGGGTCTAATTTTTAAACTCTGTTGTTGGAGGGAGATTTACTTTGCAATTAACTAATCCAAATAAAATATAAAATAATAAAATAAATTTAAATTAAATTAAATAACGATTTAAACTAACATCATTTTAAATTAAGCGATTTTTATAATTACGTTTTTTATAATTATGCATTCCAGTCATTATATCACATCACGACCACGATGAAGCTAATACATTCTGGCCACAAAGGACGACGACTTGACATAATAGAACAACTCGAAATATATAAACACAAGACACAAAACTTAATAAACGAACAGACAAAATTTGCCAGCGAACCATTATTCAAAATACTCTTCCCACAATAGCAACAGAAACGCAATTAATTACCAGTGCAAACATTATACATGCAACAAATAATTCTTACACAGATTTTAGTTTTAGGTTTAGTTTTAAATCTATTAGTTATATATATATATATATATATATAAAATATGTGCGTATTTGGATGATGTATGTGGTATGTGAATGTTGTCTAAAAAGG
This sequence comes from Triatoma infestans, assembly GCA_011037195.1. Classification (NCBI taxonomy): domain Eukaryota; kingdom Metazoa; phylum Arthropoda; class Insecta; order Hemiptera; family Reduviidae; genus Triatoma; species Triatoma infestans. Next base: position 240,501 of record JAAEAF010000440.1, read on the forward strand.
TGATATGTTGAGTGGAATGCATAATAAAAAACTTAATTATATAAAAAACCATATTTAGGTATACATGCTTGCGAGGATGTAAATGGTGTATGAAAAATTGAAATAATGACTGGAATGCATAATTATAAAAAACGCCTTAAATTAAAAAAAAAAATATAACAATATATTGATATATAAACATAACAATATTATTTCTTTAATCTACCTTGAGTTTATTCTATATTATAATTAGGGTTATTTCAACATATTTATATTGAAAAAAATAACTATAAATTAACCTTACATGCAACCTATGTCTATGTCTTAGGTAAAATAATAAAACATAACCTAGTCATAAAATTGAATATGTAGTCGGGCCCGCAATGCTGGATGCAACTAAGGTTTTATCCATCATAGCAAGCGGCAATGCTGAATCAACCAGTGTAGAGCGAGATAGAAACATTCAGTTGTGAAGTCAGCTCGCTGCACGAATTGATTAGCCTTACTCTTACGATGAATGAAAATCCGAAATCGGTCGGAAGCAAAAAAGATGATAAAAGATTATATATGTATAATATATATATATTTATATATTTATATATATATACAATATAAGGCATATATATATACAATACAATATTATATTGTATATATTGTATATATATATATATATATATATAATATATATATTATATATATAGATATAGATATATATATATATATATATATATATATATATATATATGGTTATATATATATATATATATAAAATAAGGGGCGGGTGTTGGTGTAGTGGTTATGAGCATGGACTTGTAAGTGGGAGGACCCCAGTTCGAGTCCAGCGTATAATTGCTAAATTTTATATTGGTATGAAAAATGTTAACAGTGAAGTAGGTGCTTCCGCCCCCGTCCACGACACCTAATTTAGTAGTTGGACGTTAAGCCCGCCTGAAAAAATAGGCATTACTTTATTTTACTTTACTTTATATATAAAATAAAATAATATATATATTATTTTTTCGTAATCAAGCTATCTGGAAACATTTATTATCTGTGATGTTTCAGTTGATACGATGAATAACACTTCCTGTTATAGCATAAGAAAAAGTAAACAAAAAAGCCATAAAAGAAAGAAACCGATCTAAAATTAATTTCAATTTAATATTGTTCTATTCTTTATTTCTCTTTTAGGTTAATTTAACCATGTAATCGCCACGTCAGCTATATAAGTTTTTAGGCGCCTTGTTTTTTGACATATATTGGCTGACGCTCGCAGTTTTAGGCACAGTTGTGTCAACCATTTATGGCTGGATTTTTTTTTTTTTTTCAAGTTTTCACATTTGGCTGCATTTAATATAATGATAAAATTGACAACTTTTCTTTAATCTTGGAATCTTTACTCTAATAGAAATATAGTTGTGATTTGGCAGTAAGTTGGTTAGCTCCTATGGAAGGGGGTATACTTGAATTTAGCACGTTTGGCGGCAGAGAGCAGTACATTTTTTTAGCTTTCTGAGCAAACAGATTAGCCTTCACTTATTTGTTACTGATTTACTTACTTAATTTCATAGTATTTCAAATCGGTTCTGCCTTATACAATTTTATGATTATTTTGACGTGTCTGTAGAGGACTTCTAAAATATTCATATTGGCAGTAGCCATTGAATAGTGTGATGTGTTGTTGTAGTTTGTAATGGCTTGAGCGGTTTAGTAAAAGGGGCTTGTAAGCATATATGTTTAAGAGAGTGAAGAAATAAGTAAGTAGTCACCACTGCTAACAATAAATATATTCTATTAAAATAATAACTACAAGTATCTGCAAATAAATTATACTGATGCTAAGAGAGTGAAAAATAAGTGTTCTGCTTTGGTGTCTACAACCAAGTTTTCAGTTTTCGACGAATTTCGTTATATTTGGTACACATATGAAATGTTTTTGGTGATGTTGTGTTGTATGTTTGTGTGCTGGTAGCTTGTGGCGTGAGCGGTTTTGTAAAAGGCTTATATGTTTAAGAGAGAAGTAATAGTAATAATCAAGAAATCACCACTGTTTTTGAAATAAATATATTCTCTAAGTGAATTTAAATAGTTTTATAATATCACAGCGATATTAAATAAAACAATTATTTATCTAGATTAAATGCTAAACTCTTATGTTTTAATTTACAACTGGCACAGCCCTGATGGGTTCTGCTTTGGTATCTACAACAAACTGTGTTGAAGGAATGTCTTCTAATTGTTATTTCAAATCTTCCCCTGTGAAAAGAAGGGGTAGGCAATGCTAACAAGTTCATGAACTCTAAAAGACAATAGTGGTCTTCTACCTGAAATGTCCCTTTTGCAAAGGGAATGTCACATATTTTCATAATTTTGATTTTTTTAAAATTAAATATATTTTTATATTTCTTGCATCCATCACACCAGTATTTTTTTTTTAATTTAAGGCAATTCAACATCTATGGTCATTAGCGCCCGGATCCTTCTCAGTGCACTGCCGGCCTCCGGACAGTGTCTCTCGTTACAGACAACACTGTCCATCACGAACGTGTGAGCTGTAGAGGCTCCTAGGAAGAAAAAAATCTAAGGGTATCACTGGACTCGAACCCGGTACCTCCGCGTGGGAGTCCAACGCGCTAACCACTTAGCTAATCCCTCCCTTCAGTAGCCACTATTATCTGTAAGTTAGACAGCATGACGATATTGTTGTTAACTAATGTACTCCGAAGTTCATCACGGCTATTTGTATATAATGGGCATTCTAATATAAGATGGATGGAATCGGGTGAATATTTCTCACACCACACGCATACTCTTGCTCGATAACTCCTATTCTAAACAAATGACAAGGTGATCGGTTAAGGTTTAGTCTCAATTTACTATATAGTCTTAGAGGAATGTGAGGTTGTATTGTGTTTAGTCAATATATATTGTTCTGGCCATTCTAATTAATGTCGTATCATCATTTCTGTTTTAATGCCTTCTCTAATAAATTTGTTTCGAAGGAAGATAGCCTCTTTAGCTAACTGGTCGGCAATTTCATTTCCCCTAGTAATTAGATAGTTTTCCACTCAGACTTCTGATCCAGATAACCTGGATCTTACGATTAGTCCCTCGAGTACTCTGTAACCTAATATTTTCTAGGGATGTTCAGATAGTTTAGATATCAGGACTTATTGTGAAAATTGTACATCTTTTCTGTTAATAGTATCGCTCTCTATTTATTGCCCTGCTTCCTTCATCGCCATTGTAGATTGAAGCGATTTCTTTAAGCAGGTATTGCTTCTTCTTTACGTTTGAACCTGTCAGTGAATATCTATCTGAAATTAGGAAACCTCTGTGTCACGCGTTCGTATACAGATTCAAATAAAACTTTCTGTGCTTTGGAAATTCTTAATCATATTGAAAGAAATTGATTTTTTTTTTAACGAATTTTTGAGTTATTTGTTTTTTAAAGGCAGAAATAAATACGTGAAAAGATGGAATGGTGTCATCCAGTGATGATCACAATTATTCGAGCTGTTGGTCACGGGGCCAACGATGCTTTAGCCATCTTCTAGGGTTGGAGGGAAATGTAGTTGAGGTTTAGGCTGTGAAGATTATGGTTTGGTGAAATTTATTATCGCGAAAATATTGGAAAGTTCAAATACGAGGGTCATTCAATAAATAACCGAGACAAATCGCTGCAGCTCAAAAACGATTTATTTAATCAATACAAAACTTTGGGTACTTTTCAACATAGTTCCCAGCAACATTTATACACTTGTCCCATCGTTCTTGTAATATGTGTATGCTTCTGGCAGAAAATTCTTTGGGTTGATCTCGAAGCTAATTTTGCTTCTGGTTTTTAACTTCTTCATTAGATTGAAAATCTTTCCCACATAGAGCCTCTTTAAGGGGTCCAAACAAATGGAAGTCTGATGGGGCGGGGTTGGGGCTGTAGGGGGAAATGTGGAAGGATCTCTCACCCCACTTTTTTTTTTGTTTATTTATGGGCGTCCTTTAGTTGTCTTAGAAAACCCATATCGCACAAGTTTTCTTGTACTACAGTTTATTCTGAATAATTTAATGGACACTTTCAACACTCGCGTGCACTACTTCAGCTAGCATTTTGGTAGTAATACGCCTGTTGTCAGCGAATTAACGCGTTAATGCGAGATTTGAGGGAGGAAATTGCAACTTCAGCCGGTCGACCACTTCATTGCTCGTCACAGACACCTACACGGCCACTTTTAAACTATTCTACCCATTTTTAAATGTTTGAACGGTTAAAACAATTGTTCCCATACACTTTCAACATTCTTTCGTGGATTTCACTACTTTTGATACGCTCTGCAACTAAAAATCTAATCACTGAGCGTTATTCTTCCGTGGTTCAATGCACGTGCGGACTCGCCATTATTAATTGAATACATTTGAGGTTATGCTTACCAAATACTCTGGAACATCTGATGAGAAACTAACTACAAGTATGCCAACTTGACGCACTGTAACTATATTGTATTGTTACTCAGCTACAGTGATTTGTCTCGTTACTTATTGAATGGCCCTCGTATAAAAACGGTGGAGGATTTTTAGATTGTAAAGTTAGGATTTTGTTTAAGTTTGATTGTTTAGTTGTTTTATAAAGTGAATCCGTGAATCCATATAGAAGGACTGGAAGCGTCATTTGTTCTGTAGTATTAGTTTTGAGCTTCCTTTTGTCAAGTTCAAAAAACATAATATCAATTTTAGAACATTGTACTGAAGCGGTATTTTTAGAAGAAATATATTGCTTTTCGTTCTAGCAGTTTTTTTTCGAAAAATATTTCAAATAAAAATGATAGATAATTACGTGTCTTGTAGGTAATTTGTGAAGTTTCGAGAAAATTGTTTGAGCCTTTTAAGAAAATTGCAAAAAAACTGAAAAAAAAAAAAAAAAAAAATCATTTAAGTTTAATTTTTGGTTGATGGATTATGACCAAAACCACCTTATTGCCAGATGGGTGGAAGGAAGTACCTAAAATGGAAGATTAAACTTCCTTCGATTTTTCGTGTGTGAGATCATCTTATTTTCTCTTTCATTCACTCTCTTTCTCTCTCTTTCTCTCTGTGTGACGTAATCGCAATACCCCGTTATTGCAGTAAGAGAAAGTAAAATGTTTACATAGACAATACTCTGAGAGATAAATATATTATGGTATCCGGACCTATTTTATTGATAATTTCTTTGTTTTATTTTTTTAACAGTAATCATTTATATTAAAGAAGTGACATAACACGTAAACATGCATATAATTATTTTTTGAATGTTTATCCAAATTAATTTGAATGGAAAAAAAAATTTACAGTTAACCTCTTGGCATTTTATTTATTTAAAGTGATTATGTTTTATCTATATTATTGTTTAAACAAAAAAAAAAAAATTATTTGATGATAATGCGATGAAAAAATTACAAAAAACTAGAATATTCTTCATAATCTCTTATTAATATAATAATAATAATAATAATCGATAAAACTGAAAATATGAAAATATCTGTTGATGAAGTTAGCTTTCCGAAATTTTAAAAAAATTGTTAAAGTTTTTTTCGAGAAAGTGTCCAAAAAAAAAACGCAGAAATAAGAGTTGCACTTGTAGTTAACAGATTTTTTCAAGTTTGGAATTTCTAGCAGCGCATTTAATTTTGTATAATTTAAGGGGAAAAAAAAATTTGAACAATTTTTGAGGTTTGCCGACGATGTAGTTTTGTTTGCTACTTCAGGGGAAGATTTGACGAATATGATACAGAACCTTCTTCTTAAACATGCTTCCAATGCAGGGCTAAGCATTAATGTCCAAAAAATAAAACTATTGACAAACGGGAACCTCAAACGGCAATAAAGATAAACGGAAAAGAAATCAAATGGGTAAGTGAAGCAGTCTATTTAGGACAGTTAATTTCTTTTAAAAATAGAACTACGTAGGAGGTGAACAGAAGTGTTTCCATCAGTTGGAAGAAGTACTGGCCACTTAAGCACATTTTCAAAGTTCCGTTGAACATGGTGATAAAGAAGAAGACTTTTGATACATGCATAGCTCCAAGTCTCCTGTATGGCGCACAGACATAGTCTCTAAACAAGAAGAACGAACAACGGTTACGCTGCTCACAACGGGCTATGGAAAGGAGTCCTCTGGGTATAAAAAAAGATCCACTGTTATTAGAAGGAATATACGTGTCACAGTATCACTCCATCTGTATAGTAGATTCGATGATGGAACGTGGACACGATCCTGCGTTGAATGGTGCCCTGTCGACAGGAAGAGAAGAAGAGGAAGACAATTTACTAGGTGGCGAGACGAGACAAAAGAAGTAGCCGGAATAAATTTCAGTACAAGGGCAAGAATTAGAGAAGAATGGAACACAATGGGAGTGGCCTTAGCCCAGAAATGGGCAAAACAATACAATATAGTTACAGTGCGTCAAGTTGGCATCCTTGTACTTAGTTTCTCATCAGCTATTCGAGAGTATTTGGTAAGCATAACCTCAAATGTATTCAATTAACAATGGCGAGTCCGCTCGTGCATTGAATCTCGGAAGAATAACGCTCACTGATTAGAGTTTTAGTTGCAGAGGGTATCAAAGTAGGGAAATCCACGAAAGAATGTTGAAAGTGTACGGGAATAATTGTTTGAACCGTTCGGACGTTTCAAAATGGGTAGAATAGTTTGTGGAGAATAGTAGGTGTCTGTGACGAGCGAACGAAGTGGATGACCGGTTGAAGTTGCAACTTCCTCTCTCGAATCTCGTATTAACGCGTTAATTCAGGACAGCATGCATATTACTGCTGAACTGCTAGCTGAAGTAGTGCACGCGAGTGTTGGAACTGTCCATTAAATTATTCAGAATAAACTGCAGTACAAGAAAACTTGTGCCAGATGGGTTGCAAACAGAGTAAAAGTACTGAAATGTTATTTTTTTCTTATTTAATAGCAAGGTATGTTTTCTTAGTTCATTTCGACTATTACTTTTCTTTTCTATATTTTCTTTATTTATTATTTCAGTTTAGAAAAACAAAAAACAAACTGTATTTTATGATTTGCTTGGAATTAATGCATGGAATTAATAAAGGCTTATTTTATTTTATTTATTTATTTAATATTAAAAATCCTATTGCGGAACAGCCCATGAAGGGCCATGGTTTGCCAGACGGCGATTTGAATAGGGAAGCGTGTGGTAAGCACGCCGCAGTTCCCACACCGTTTAGTTCCGGCTTTCGCTACATAGGGCGCTACTAAGTGTAGCTTACCACTTCTTATCACGATGCTGGGTCAACACCGATTTTGCCCACACGGGAATCGAACCCTGAATTCACGCACGAAAGGCGAGTGCGCTAGCCACTAGATCAACGCGTGGGGGACATATAGGTGGTAGGACTGTAAATTATACTGAAGTGGTTTTTTTAGAGGAAAGATTAAGGTTGCAGACATTGCAATAAAATTTTGCTTTCAGATTGATGGATTTTGACTGAAACTTATGTATATTTCAGATGCTTTAGTGGGTACGTCAGCCAAATATAATTGTGTATCCTGCGATTTTTCATATTTAAGATATTTTGATATCTTTCTTTATTATATACATTTACATACAGACAAATGTGACCAGACTTACAAATTTAGAACTTATGCCAAAAAAAAACAAACATTTTTTCATACTTTGCAGACCTTAAAACATTGGATTGATGCAAAAAGTTATTGCGGTTTTTGCATTGTTCAACTTTGCATTTTGATATTGGGATACATTCTTGAATAAATGTAGTTATAAATTATTTTAATGCATATTTTTCGTTGTATGTTTTCTTGAAATGCTAACCAGGAACTGCTAACGAGTACAGGCTGCACTGGTGACCCAAGAAGTTTTTGCTAAAAAAAAAATGAGAGCCTTGAAAATGAGGAGCTTAGAAGCTGGTTATCAGAAATTGATGAAATTTGAGAGGAATCGTCAAAGCTGATCCTTTTACAGATACAAGAAAAGTTGCTAAAACTCAACGAACGAGAATCTATGACCTTTTTATTGTGGTGGCTATGGTTGGGTCCGCATCAGAGATATTTTCCGTGATAGCCAAAACTTCATTTTGTTGTCATCGACCGGTTTTCGGGCATTCACCCATCATCAGGATGTTTTGATAAAACAATACGATACCACAGTCTTGCCAGTGCAAAACCAGTTTATACACTATGAAACGAATCATTTCTTGGTCAAATTCGACAGAAAGTGGATTTTATACAATAACCGGCGATCTCCACAGTTCAGTGGTTGGACAAGTTCCAAAGTACCTTCCATAGCCAAACTTCCATCAGAATAAAAAATGTTATCGCCATGATCATGGTGTTGACTTGTATAATGGTTATGAGAAGGAGTGAGAAAGAATTGGAGAGAATGAATTTAGAAAAATAGATATAAACTAGATGATATGCTGAACACACAAACTGCAAGGACCTTACAGTAAAATAGAAGTTAGGTAGCGACAGAAATATAAAGAGACAGACTGGCTGAGTAATAAGAAGGTAGGAGATAGGTTTGCTGACTGATTGTACTGTTATAAACTATTCTAGAACTGTCGTGTTGTCGCTCTATTTATATGAATCGATCGATTCCTTCCTAGTTTGGCCTAGTTGAGAAGTAACTGACTTTTAATTCATTAAATGTCTGCTTCCCCGCTCTTCGACCCCATTACAGTTGCTACCGGTTAGTATCCTGTTAGTAGCAGCTGCTGGTATCCTGGAGTAACCCATCTAAAAAGTATGCTCTGCAAATCGATGAAATGCACTCTGGAAACGTCTCCAGCCGGCATTAGTCGACAAAAAAGATCCTAATTCTTCTTCACAACAACGAGCGGCCGCACATCGTACACAACCAATGCTTCAAAAGTTGAACGAATTGAGTTTACGAAATTTTACCTTATCCGCCGTATTCAACTAACCTCTCACCAACGGTCTACCCCTTGTGCTTAAACTTCTCGAAAACTTTTTGCAGCAAAACACTTCCACAACCAGCAGGATGCCAAAAAAAAAAAAAAAAAAATTGCCTTCCAAGAGGTCGTAGACTCCTGAAGAATGGATGTTTTACGATATAGAAATAAACAAACTTATTTCTTGGCAAAAATTGTTATGATTTTTGTAATGATTTTTATATTGATTAAAAAACATATGTTTGAACCTTATTATAATTATTTAAAATTCGCGGTCGGAAAATTCACGGTGAATTTTTTGTACTAAACCTGTGAAAACTCAATTTCGTTTTTATATTCCTTAGAAAATAATATCGTTACATTAAAACAAATATAATATAAGGATTCAGAAAAACTGATCTAAATAACTTCACGTTATATATAATTTGATTTCTTTTTCGGTCAGTGGTTGTAAGACGTAAAAGTCGTAATAATAAGATTGCTTAAGAGATAGTGCTATATATTTTGCAACAATGTATTGTAGAAATATCTAGGATAACAAAGTAAGTAGTCTCTTCATATTTACTAGGTTGCCAATATATTAAACCGTAAAAAAAAAAAATAGCTCATAAAACTAGTTACCATATTTTAGTTTAAATGCATGAAATCTAGAAGAGATTGTTGTGAGGTGATTTGCAATTTATTGTTCACAATATCTTTTCTCAACAGTACAATGTAGATATTGAATTATTTCAGGGAAGTTCAGGAAAGAAAGTGCTACTTATTCTGCTAACCAATCATTTTTTTTTTTTACTTCAATTCATTGCTGTAAGAAGTATTTCGTCGAACTATTGCCCCCGCACGTTTTGAGGTCCTCTGATGATGAAGAATGTGTTTTTGTAAATGGTCTGCAAGAGTGTATGACTGTGTGTGCGCCACAGAGAGAGAGAGAGAGAGGAAAAGAATTTAAATAAAAACCGATTGGTACAAATTCGTTTAGATATCGCTCCATAGATTCCACAGACCACCCAGAAATCAGTTTTTCTGGGAAGAAATGCTCAGTTAAAAGTGATTATACTGTAACATTTTTTCCCTCTAAACTAGCTACTGCAACTAGTTATATGTGGGTTCGTATAGATAAAATACTTTAAACTTCAATAAAGAAAACACCAATTTATTATTATACACAATAAATTACAAAATACAACACTTAATAATAATTACTTCACAGTTTAAACCACAAAAGTTCACTTTGTTCACTTTTTATACACTTTCCACAAAAGTACACTCCGTTTGTAACTAGAAAACTCTCACAACTCTCTGTGGACCCACTATTTATACTAGTGGAAAAGAGTCTGGAACTTTCTCGATTCTTCTACAAAGAGCTAGAGGAGTGCGCCGCCAGCGCTTGCTAGCGGCCACTAGGAGAACTTGAGGTACTTGCTTTCTCTCCTAGATGGCACCAGTGGCTGCGTTACAATACTTTCTAGAGGCTGGTTCATACATGCACACTCACACTGGAAAAATCCTTAGTTAAAAATATACGTATATTCTTATTATTAAACTATTTCTATTAGTTGATATATGAAAATCTCTAGCTGGATAAGGTGAATTCTTGTTTTTCAATTCTGACCCTGGAGCCGCTTACCTATACTATATAATCACACATTAGACATTGTGCCAAGTTATAATGAGATCCGAATCATTAAAAATTAATAGGATTCGAAGAGCGGAGAAGCAGACATTTAATGAATCAAAAGTCAGTTACCCCCCCACCTAGGTCAGACTAGGAAGAAGGGATCATTCGATTCATATAAATAGAGTGACAGCACGACAGTACTAGGAGAGTTTACAACAGTACAACCAGTCAGCAACCTAATCTTATTACCTTCTTATTACTCAGCCAGTCGGTCTCTTTATATTTCTCTCGCTACAATGAAGTGAGAAGGGTCGGTACGAAGAGGCCATTAGTTGCTGGGTATTGAGGTAGTGTGTTGTAGTTTGAAGGGAAAGTGTTGTTAATCCAGTCAGAAGTAATAATTTAGAAAATTAAGTTTTATACTTATTTATTGGCTAGTTAGAAATAATAATCAGTCATTGTTGGAAACAGTTGAGAACTTTAAAGCCCGAATACTCTCAATATACGGGGGGCGGGTGTTGGTGTAGTGGTTATGAGCATGGACTTGTAAGTGGGAGGACCCCAGTTCGAGTCCAGCATATAACTAAATTTTATATTTGTTTAAAAAATGTTATTAGTAAAGTAAGTGCTTTCGCCCCCGTCCACGACACCTAATTTGGTAGTTGGACGTTAAGCCAGCCTGAATAAATAGGCATTACTTTACTTACTCTCAATATAGCTATTCCAGCAGAGACATTTTCCGTGATAGGCTGCGTCATTTTGTGGTCATCGATCGGTTTCGGGCGATTTTTCCCATCTTCAGGATGGGTTTGTCAGACAGTGTGATAACACCGACTTGCACAGAGCAAATTCAGTTTATACACTGACTCATGCTGCCGCTCTATTTATCTGAATCGAACGATCTCTTCCTAGGTGGAGAGTAACTGACTTTTGATTCATTAAATGTCTGCTTCTCCGCTAGGAAGCATATATTTTGGATCCTATGAATTTTTAATGATTCGGATTTCATTGAGTCAGTGAATAAACCGAATTTGCTCTGTACAAGTCTGTGTTATCACACTGCCTGGACAAACGCATCCTGAAACCGGTCGATGACCACAAAATGAAGCACGCTATCACGGAAAATGTCTCTGATGCTTTCCAGCTCTGCGGAACCAACTACCACAATAGCTATTCTATTTCCTAGAACCTAGATAAATGTTAATCTTACAAAAATAATAATTAATCGTTTAGTAAAAATTTAAAAGTTTGACTTAATTTTTTTTTTTTTTTTTTAAATTAAGAATTAACTAAATAAAATGTAATGGGATAGTTTCAAGATTTTATTCATAAGAAGAAAAATTGAATGATAATATTTCCCTAGTGATTTCTCACTAAATTGGATAAGTGAAGTTACAAAAAAAAATAAATAAATAAATAAATAAATAAACTACGTAAGATGAAACCAGTTTTAGAATATAAGAGTAAGGTAGTTGTTGTCCCGGCTATGTGTCGGCATGTTGGGTTCAAGGGTCTTGTGTTAAAGAACCCTCAGTTTTATTCAAGGGCATCGCCAAGGATGTCCTGACCATCACACTCCTCCTGTCTAGCCTAACTACTCCCTCTCTACAGCTTGTTTGCTACTTCCATGACATTCTTAAAATTAGTTTTTTTTTTTGTTTTTTTTTTTTTAAAATAGCTTATATGACAGTTTTTTTTATTTATTAATTTTGTTAATAAATTCTAGAGATTTCCCCAAGTTACATCGCATTATTTATTTGTATGTAATCAAAACAAATTTTGATTTACGTATGGATGAACAAAAAAAAATCATTTTTGAGAGCATATTTCTAAGTTTTCTTTTAGCTCTTCTTGGAAATCTGTTACGAAACTTATATTATGACTTTTTCTTAATAATGTAATTCTCAAAGACCTACTTAAAGTGGGGGGAACTGAGGTGTTGGTTTCTCCCAAAACATTCCAGAAATATGCTTTCCACGGAAAATACTATTACAAAAAAAAACTCGGGAAAAGCGCAAGAATCAATTGGTCTAAAACTGAAAAAAAAAAAAATGTTCAGTAAAAGCGCACTTCCGGTTTACTAATTTTTCTTAAAACAAGGAATTTTGGCTATCTATTTATTTCTAATTAAAATTTTGTTTGGATGGTAGAATTGTATAATCAACTATATACAACACTTTAGAGAAAAACATAACCATACCCCTCCTCCAACCCCCCCCCCTTAAATGACTTCAACCCGGAAGAAATGTATCAAATAAAAGTTGTAGCGCTTTATATATGTGTAGCGCTTTACACATTCTTAGTTTAAAGGAAATTCGTTGGAACCGTTTTCGAGAAAATACCAGAAAACTGAAAAAAATACATTTTAATAAAAACGTACTTCCGGTCATACAATTTTTATTTCAATCTTGGAATTTCAGCAACATATTTAATTCGAATTAATATTATTTAGATGACAGAAATGTATAATAAATTGAAATAGCAATTTAGAAGAAAACCTAACCCCCACCCCTCTCCCGAAAATGTGCCCTTAAATGAATTTTTCCAGAGAAATGTTTTAGATAAAAGTTGTAGCTCTTTGTATGTGTAGTTGATATACCTTGTTTGAAGAAAATTGCCCGAGCCATTTTTTAGGAAAATTGCAGAAAATTAAAAAAAAAAAAAAACTAGTAAATGGTACTTCCGGTTGAGGAATTTTGACAGATAAAATGCTGTCAGATCCCAATGATGATAGCTAAACGGTATATCAAGTTTCAACTTTCTACTATTTTTCGTTTTTGAGCTATGCTGTTCACATACAGACGTATGTACGTATATTCACTGACACACACACACACACACACACACACACCACACACACACACACAACACCATTTGCTAAATCCACTTTTTTGGACTCAGGGGACCTCACCAAAGACCTACTGAGCCAAACCCGAAGGGATATAAGGTTAATTGTGGGTCTACTAACAGGGCATTGTAGGCTGAATAGACACATGCACCACCTACAACTTGCGGATAGTGCGGTATGCCGATTCTGCAAGGTAGAGGAGGAGACCCCGGCGCACATCCTTTGTGAGTGCGCCGGCCTGGCGAGGATTAGGTTTCTTCAATTGGGGACGGGCAATCCCGAAGCTGAAAGCTTCATGACGGAGCCGCTCTCAGCTTTGCTAGGATTGATTAGGAGGGCAAGGCTTGGGGGCTGTTCTGTAATTTAAGGGGATCCACAAAAGACCTCAATTTGTAGGTCGCAGTGGAATGAGGCTCACCCCCCCCTCGATTCTATTCTATTCTCAGGGGACCTCAAAACAGATATTTCCGGTGAAAACTCGATATCGAAAATTTGACAACGATTACACAATACTTCCTCTTACTAGGAATAAAGAGAAAGTAATATAAAGAACAAGGCTGTTACCAGATTTTTCCTGTTTAGTTTATACTCTGTTATATTAGAGGAAGTACTGGGGGGGATCGTGTCAAATTTTCGTTATCGAGTTTTCACCGGAAATAGGGGGAAGGTTTGAGGTAGGATGGGGTATGTAATATTTGAGTGCCTTAACTGTACACTAAATAATGTAAAAGTTTATGTATCACATTATTTAACTGTTGGGTGTTACAAGTTAAACAAAATATCATTATAATTGAAATATATCCATAAATATGTTCAGAAATAAGTAAGAGAAAGTAAAGATTTGTGAATTAAATCTATGTAAACTGCAGTAAGAGAAAGTCGTGTGAGTGTTTCATACCAGATTTTTTAATTTAATTTTATTTTAATGTCGTAATTTGATAAAAGTGATTCGGAAAGTCTATATTTCTGCTTAGTTATCAAATTAGAAACGAAGTTAAAATAAGTTTTTAATTTTTATTTCTTTAATGTTTTTTTGTTTGTTTCTTCTTTAATGATATAATAAAAATAAAAATAAAAAAAAGAAAGATAAACAAAGCTAAACATTGTAGTCTTTTATCAGCAAATAAAAGTCTATTGTGCTTTAATGATGTTGACCAATACATCATTGTACGTATAAACATAGTGGTGGCTTTAATAAACATTATTGGCGCCGTAGTGTCCCTATTGCACAGCCTTTTAACTATTTCCTTTACTATTAGTATTATATATTTAGTTAACGGAAATATATAGTAAATTATATTTTTAATATTTAATTTGTCTAGATGTTCTATAATTTTTTTTTTGTCTTTGTTAGCTTTAGAATCGATTGTTATTAATAGTTTTGAGAGAATGGATTCTCTCTCCTAAAAAATTGTTTTAGCGAATGTTCTTCTCTCTCTCTTTCTCTCTCTCTCGCTCTCTCTCTAGATAAATATACTTTGAATATTTAATTCCAGCCCATTTAATTATACTTATCGTCTAGAATAGTGGTTCTTAAACTTTTTGGCGTCGTAATATAGTAATATTATATATATATATATATATATAGCAGTCTTTTGTTGTCTAGCGGGATATAAGATCGATTTTTAAGAGTCTTTTCAATCAATAGTCGATAGCATCTGTTCTGGTAAAAATCAATTCATTTTATTCGTGTTTGAGTTTTTTTTTTTTCAATTTAATCACTTGTTTATGAACAACCTAAGTTAGCGGACGATAATGGTGGTTGGAAAATTAATTATTGTCGTATTTTAGAGTTATAATGATGTGGCGGATGATGAATGTAAGGTGTTATTTTTTTTTTTTTTTTTTTTTATTATTATTATTATTATTATTATTTGTTTAAGGCGCGTCAACATCTATGGTCATTGGCGGCCGTTATCTTCTCAGTGCACTGTCAGCCTGCGGAAGAAAAAATCTAAGGGGTAAGCACTGGACTCGAACCCGGGACCTTCGCATGGAAGTCCAACACGCTAACCACTGAGCTAAATTCCTTCCCTGATGATTGTAATGTTTGTGGATTTCCTTTTGTTTAATTTTTTTTTTTTTTCTTTGTTTGAACTATATTATTTGTGAAATAAGGGGTGTGCTAAAGATTTTTGTGTGCTATATTACTGGATCCCGAGGGAACAATGGATTGATTGTTTGCTATGTCTTCGACTTATATTTGAAAACATCTTTTCCAGTAGATCTCCAAAACATATATATTTTTTCCCGGAAAATTTAATTATGAAAATCTGACGTGATTCACAATATTTCCTCTTATAAAGATAATAAACATTTTATCTAATCACAATTGTAGTATAAAATATTTTATATTTAAAATTGTTAACTTCCGGTTGCAATGTAAGATATAAATCTTTTTTTTTTTACTTTACTTCTCTAAGTGGAAGTATTGCAATCGTTTCGAATTTTTGGAAATACATATTTTTAGGTCTCGAGTACGAAAAAAAAAAATTTAGTGAATGGTATATGTGTGTGTGTGTGTGTGTGTTTGTGTGTGGGTATATGTGTGTATAAACAAAATATCTCAAAAACAGAAAATCAAAGGAAGGGGGTAAACTTGAATTCTGATTAGGTACTACCATTCTGGCACAAAGGTTTCGGGCAAAATCCATCAACCGGAAGTGCGACATTACTGAAATCGTTTTTCTTATTTTTTAGTGATATTCTTTATACATAAATATCCATAACTTATATTTATTTGAAACATTTTCCCGGGAAAATTGATTTTTTTGGGGGGATTCTGAGGGGAACAGTAACATTATGCTTTCCTCTAAAATACCATTTAAGTATAATTTATGGTTTTAGCACCTACAAAATATCAGATAATCGGAAGTATTAAATATCAGAATAGGTTTTGAATTTTTTTGGAATTTTCTCGAAAACGGCCTGTACGATTTTCTTTAAAATTAAAATGCTCACTGCACCGATATAAAAAAATTTACTGTTTTTTACTTTCTCTTACTCTTAGTAAGAGGAAGTATTGTAATCGTGTCAATTTTTCGTTATTGAGTTTTCACCGGAAATGTCCGTTGTGAGGTCCCCTGATTTAAAAAAAGTGGTTTCTAGCAAATGGTCTGTGCGTGTGTATGTGAACAGCATAGCTCAAAAACGAAAAATCGTAGAAAGTTCAAACTTGATAATTCGTTTACTTATCACCATGGGATCCGACAGTGGGTCATCTGTCAAAATTCCTTAACTGGATGTACTTCTTTACTAGTTTTTTTTTTTTTTTTTACGATTTTCTCAAAAATGGCTGCAACAATTTTCTTCAAACTTGTTATATCAACTACATATACTAACAGCTACAACTTTTATTTGAAACATTTCTCCGGGAAAATTCATTTAAAGGCACTTCTGGGGGTTAGGTTTTCATCTAAAGTGCTATTTCAGTTTAGTGACAATTTTGCCTTCTCAATTGTGTTAATTAGAATTAAATATGTTGTTGAAATTCCTAGTTTGAACAAAATCGGATAACCGGAAGTGCGTTTACATTACCACTTTACTAAATGATTTTTTTCACTTTTTTGCGATTTTCTCAAAAATGTCTTCGACGATTTTCTTGAAACTAAGTATATAAACTACACATACAATGATCTACAACTTTTGTTTGAAACATTTCTCTGGGAATATTCATTTAAGGGCACTTTTAGGGGAGGGTAGGGTTACAGCTTCCTCTAAAATGCTACCATAGTTGATTATACAATTCCATCATCCAAACAAAATTAGTTAGAAATAAATAGATGGCCGAAATTTCTAGTTTCAAGAAAGTTAGTAAACCGTAAGTGCACTTTTACTCGACAATTTTTCAACGAATTTCATTAAATTTGGCACACAAACTATAAATTTGCCAATTATAATTTTGAAAACTGGAGTAAGAGAAAGTTGTGTGAGTGTTTCACACCAGATTTTTTTTTTAAACATTGTTCTTATAAAAATGATTTTAGAGGGGTCTAAGGGCCCGCTAGTTAGGTTTAAAAATTTAAACTGTATGCAGCTTATGAGTTTTGTTGGTTTTGACAGAAGGCGCTCCACACAAGTTATTACACAAATACTATCGCCTTTTTTTTTTAAGGCCAGCTCAACTAACCATTGTAAACCTTGTAATTTTAAAGAAAAGTTGGTAATTAAATTGTATTAATTGGTGTAAGAGAAAGGCATGGGAGTGTTTCACACCAGACTTTATTAAAATGATTTTTCATGATACCGTCTCTAATGATTGTCATTGAAATTTCTAATTTTTGCGTGATAGGGTATCGTGCACTGTGAGTGAAGGTGGGGCCGACCTATTGTGCATCCCATTGGTGCTAGGGTTGAGACCTACTCACTTACAGCACTTCTTTAAGATTAAGATTTCTGAGGAAATCCCTCAGGGTCTAATAAGGTTCTAAGGAGGGTATATCTTCCTACAACACCTGGTGACTACTCAGGCTTCCTGGATGATAGCATCGCAGTCCGTTATGAGGTGTATCGGATTCTTTTCCATCTCCTCACAGAATCTGCAGATGCTGACGTGTTCTAGGCCCAGCTTCTTCAGGTGCTCCCTACAATGCCACGTGAAGAAAGCCGTCACTATGTGAAGCCTTCAGATCAGCTTCAGATCTTTTCTAGTTATGATTATAACAACCAGGCAGTTATTAGGTTGCTTCGGTCCTGGAGGAGCTGTACTCTTTTTTCACATCCTCCTTATTTCTGAGTCCTTCTCGAAAAGACTGGTCGCTTATTCCATAGAAGGCTTCAGTCCCCAAAAAGGGAGATGCAGTGCTTTTCCTTACCAGGGCGACGGCCATCTCATTTCCTTCCACGCCAACATGCCCTGGCACTCTATTCTTTCAAAATCTATCTCTCTCTATCCAAAATAGGGTCACTCTATTCTTCCTACCCAGGTCATTGAGTTACCGTATTTGAACTATATGAGCTCGGTACTTTCGGGTAGTTATTATTATTATTATTATCCATTTATAGCTGTTAATTACAATTACATTAATGAATAAGTAATTCTTTTTATAAAAAAAAAAACTGCAATTCAGCAAAAATTGCTACGGCACCTTATTAAGGTATAGAGTTCAGTTAGTACTTACATTTATTGAGTTTCTTCTACAATCATTTTAATCAAAAGAAAACTTGCTTGCGAATATATATATATAATAAACTAAATAAACTTCTTCGTTATTAATTACCATTTAAACGAATTTTTAAAACCATTCCTCTCCTATTTATTAAATCTATTAAATTCTTGTCTTTAAAATGATATTTCTATTATAACAAAAATGATATATAATAAATCAATTAAAGTAATCAAAATTAATAGTAAATAATAAATTGGTTATTCAAAATATTAATTACTGATTACTAATACTGATAACATTATTGCAAATAAACCGGAACTTCCTCTCTCATCCAGAGCAATAAATATGTTGTATCTTCTTTATAATTACACCTCGCGCTGTTAACCCCCACTTCTTAATTTTCACTCTAAACCCAACTAAACTTCTAAGTAAACTTCTTATTTCATTCTTATCCACTCTTTCCGGCCCCATGTACATCGCTGCCAACAATATAAGTAACAATATATAATATCTCATGTATATATCCTCCTTCCTTTTCCTATTTTTAGTAGAATCGGTTTTACATCCATTGACATTATTTAATTGCTATAACTGTTTTTGTTCAAAAGTCTCAGAGTTGTTGTCCTCTGATTTTAGTTTCAGACTTTCGGGTAGTATCACTCCGATATTTCCTGTCTAGGTTAGACTGGACATATCTTTCGTCTGCGTGAATTTCCGCCTGGAAGATGTTGAAGATACTGACCGATAGGCTCCGAGTAACCGAGTCTTTAAACAACTCCGGCCTCAATCCCCTCAGGAATCCTTAACCCATCCATATATGATACAATGGCATGTTCTTTAATACTAGCTAGGTGGAGTGGATACTCTGCTCCATTTTCTTTTGATACTTAGCTTTGAAGAAAAAAAAACATTCTTTACAAAGCTGTATTTAGTCATTCCATCCCTAGGGGATTAAACTTGTTATACTATCCGCACACATAAACCTCTACAATTTTTACTTTCTCTTACTCCTAGTAAGAGGAAGTATTGTAATCGTGTCAAATTTTAGATATCGAGTTTTCACCGGAAATATCCGTTTTGAGGTCCGCTATGATGTGAACAGCATAGTTAAAAAACGAAAAACCGTAGAAAGTTGAAACTTGATATTCCGTTTAGGTATCACCATGGCATCAGACAGTGGGTCACCTGTGAAAATTCCTCAACCGGAAGTACCACTTTACTTGTTTTTTTTTTTACTTTTTTGCAATTTTCTCAAAAATGGTTCCAATGATTTTCTTTAAACTTGAAACTTCAACTACATATACAAAGAGCTACAACTTTTATTTTGAAACATTTCTTGGGAAAATTCATTTAAGGGCAGTTTGGGGGAGGGGTGAGGTTAGATTTCCATCTAAAGTGCTATTTCAGTTTATTAAACAAATCTATAATCTAAATAATATTAATTAGAATAAAATTTGTTTTTGAAATTCCGAGTTTGAAAAAAATCGAATAACCGGAAGTGTGTTTACTTTATCACTTTATACTAAATGATTTATTCTCTTTTTCGCAGTTTTCTCAAAAATGGCTCCGACGATTTTCTTGGAACGTCGTATATAAACTAAGCATCAATGATCTACAACTTTTATTTAAATCATTTCTCTGTGAAAATTCATTTAAGGGCACTTTTAGGGGAGGGGTGGGGTTACGTTTTTCTCTAAAGTGCTATCACAGTTGATTATACGATTCTATCATCCAAACAAAATTAATTAGAAATAAATAGATGATTAAAATTCTGAGTTTTAAGAAATTTAGTTAACCGGAAGTGCGCTTTTACTGAACAGTTTTTACAGTTTTCGACGAATTTCGTATATTGGGTACGTACACCTATAACATTTAATTGTAATTTTGAGAACGGAAGTAAGAGAAAGTTGGGTGAGTGTTTCACACCAGATTTTTGTTAAAATGGTATTCAAATCGTCGGGCATTAAAATTACAATGAGATGTTTGTATGGCAATGGCCAGAGAAATTTTTAAAGAAAAAGAATTCTTTGTTGCTCTACTTTTCTGGTACCATCGGTGGTGCCCTTCTTCAGGAGGAGCTCTTTTTAGGGTAGGAAAGGAGTGAACATTCTCAACGCTTCTGAAAAAAGAGCTCCTGAAGAAGGACACGAATGGTACCTGAAACTTTTTTTTTTTACTTTCTCTTACTCCTAGTAAGAGGAAATATTGTAATCGTGTCAAATTTTCGATATCGAGTTTTCACCGGAAATATCCGTTTTGAGGTCCCCTGAGTCCAAAAAAGTGGTTTTTAGCGAATGGTCGTGTGTGTGTGTGTGTGTGTGTGTGTGTGGTGTGTGTGTGTGTGTATGTATGTGAACAGCATAGCTCAAAAACGAAAAATCGTAGAAAGTTCAAACTTGATATTACGTTTAGGTATCACCATGGGATCTGACGGTGCGTTATGTGTCAATATTCCTCAACCGGAAGTACCACTTTACTAGTTATTTTTTTTACGTTTTTGCAATTTTCTCAAAAATGGCTCCGAAAATTTTCTTTAAACTTGGTATATCAACTACACATACAAAGAGCTAAAACTTTTATTTGAAACATTTCTCCAGGAAAATTCATTTAAGGGCACTTCTGGGGGAGGGGTGGGGTTATTTTTCTCTAACTGCTATCACAGTTGATTATACAATTGTATCATCCAAACAAAATTAATTAGAAATAAATACATGGCCAAAATTCCGAGTTTCAAGAAAATTAGTAAACCGGAAGTGCGCTTTTACTGAACAATTTTTTTAGTTTTCGACGAATCTTATTAAATTTGGTACACAAACTATAAAAGCTGTCAATTATAATTTGGAGAACAGGAGTAAGAGAAAGTTGTGTGAGTGTTTCACACCAGATTTTTTTTTTTAAAAACTCCTCTGGCCATTGCCGTACAAACATCTCACTCTACAATTTTTATATGTAATATTTTTCTGGAAAGATAGATTATTTTTTCGGTGGGGTTTAGTGATGTGTCGTAATATTATGTTTTCCTTAAGGTTCCGCTACCTGTGTAACATTAAGGCACATAAGATGCATTGCTATAATTCCAAATTTAAGGAAAAATCTGTTATCTAAAAATGTGACTTGAGTTTTTACTATTTCTTAAAAATTGTTATAACAATTTTCTTTAATTTTGGATGTTAATTGAACGTTAACGTTAACGTTTTTACTATTATTTGAAACATTTTTTTTTTTTAAGAAAAATTAATTAATTTATATTTTTCTTGTCAAAAGAGTTTTTGGAAAAATGAATAGAAATCAAATTTGGGAATTTTATTAATCAAATTTCAAAAGACGACATTGTTTTATTACTTTCTCTTACTCCTAGTAAGAGGAAGTATTGTAATCGTGTCAAATTTTCGATATCGAGTTTTCACCGGAAATATGCGTTTTCAGGTTCCCTGAGTCCAAAAAAGTGGTTTCTAGCAAATGGTCTGTGTGTGTGTGTGTGTCCGTGTGTGTGTGTTGTGTTGGTGTGTCCCGTGTGTGTGTGTGTGTGTGTATGTGTATGTATGTATGTGAACAGCATAGCTCAAAAACGAAAAAAACGTAGAAAGTTAAAACTTGATATTCCATTTAGGGCATCACCGTGGGATCTGACACTACGTTATCTGTCAAAATTCCTCAACCGGAAGTACCACTTTACTAGTTAGATTTTTTACTTTTTTGCGATTTTCTCAAAAATGGCTCCGACGATTTTCTTTAAACTGAAACATCAACCACACATACAAAGAGCTACAACTTTTATTTGAAACATTTCTCCGGGAAAATGCTCTGAAGGGCACTTTTGGGGGAGGGGTGGGGTTAGGTTTTCATCTAAAGTGCTATTTCAGTTTATTAGACAATTCTGTCATCTAAATAATGTTAATTAGAATTAAATATGTTGTTGAAATTCCGAGTTTGAAAAAAATCGGATAACCGGAAGTGCGTTTACTTTACCACTTTACTAAATGATTTATTCACTTTTTCAAAATTTTCTCAAAAATGGCTCCGACGATTTTTATGAAACTTCGTATATAAACTAAACATGCAAAGATCTACAACTTTTATCTAAAACATTTCTCTGGGAAAATTCTTTTAAGGGCACTTTTAGGGGAGGGGTGGGGTTAGATTTTCATCTAAAGTGCTATCCTAGTTGATTATACAATTCTATCATCCAAACATAATTAGAAATAAATAGATGGCAAAATTCCGAGTTTCAAGAAAATTAGTAAACCGGAAGTGCGCTTTTACTGAACAGTTTTTTTCAGTTTTCGACGAATTTCATTAAATTTGGTACACAAACTATAAAATTTGTCAATTATCATTTTGAGAACTGGAGTAAGAGAAAGTTGTGTGAGCGTTTCACACCAGATTTTTTTTTTTATATTTTTTTTAAAAAAAAGATATAAAACTGTTTACCTTAAAATAGACTGTTAATTGTTTTGTCACTTGACTCTTATACCATCGTTATAAGTGTCAAATACTTCATAATTTATTGAATGAGAAGAGCATGATGCAATAATAATAAAATAAATTTTAAAAAAAAATTCAAAATAAAAAAGTAAATATTTATATTGTTATCGTAATATTTTTTACAAACAATCAATATTTACTTTATATAATATAAATTTCCATTAAAAGAAGTTTAAAAAAAAATAAAGTAAGAAACACGCATTAACTGTATGGTACAATACAATAATATTTATCCTCTCTCTCCTCAGCCGTTCATTGTTTATCGAATGTGACTGACTTTAGCAGCAATTTTTTTTTATATTATTATTATTATTATTGTAACGTCTGTTGATATTGTAGAAGATAATTTCTTAAAGGGCGCCACTTTGGTTATTATATGCTATTTTTTTTTTTACACATATTATGAACATGCGAGTTTAGTTTGTGTCAATGGTTTTGTAATCATATTGCGTCATTCGTATCGAGCAAAAAAAAAAAAAAAAAAATACTTTTTGACGGAAGAATTCAATATTACTGTACTCTGCGATATCTATTAAGCAATACCATTGATTTCTTCTTCTACTACTTTTCCGGTGTTTCCCTTCTACTTGGTTGCCTTCAGGTCACATTGTCTCTACCAAATTCTCTCCTACCAGCCACCTGCTCCTCTATATCCTCTTCCCATCTTCAGGCTGTTCTTCCTCGTCTTCTATTTCTCTCTGGATTCCCACTTTCTCACCATCTCTGGCCATCTTTCTGGGGGCATCCTTCTGAGGTGTCCATTTCAATTTTCTTTTTCCTAATCTCTCCTCCATAGTCTCCTTGACCGTCATTTCCTTCCTTATATCATCATTTATTAATCTATCGCTTCTCGTTTTTTTTTTTTCCATAGACCTTCTCCAATAATCCATTTCTGTAGTACTTATCTTTGCGCATATTTTCCTTGTAGTAGCCCAGGTTTCTGATCCATATGCGTGAATTCCTTCTATTATTGAATAGAAGATTCGTTTATTTTTATTATCTTTACTTTCTCTTACTACTCCTAGTAAGAGGAAGTATTGTAATCGTGTCAAATTTTCCATATCGGGTTTTCACCGGAAATATTCATTTTGAGGTCGCCGCAACGAAAAACCGTAGAAAGTTGAAACTTAATATTCCGTTTAGGTATCACCATGGAATCTGACAGTCAAAATTCCTCAACCGGAAGTACCACTTTATCTTTTTTTTACTTTTTTGCATTTTTCTCAAAAATGGCTCCAACGATTTTCTTGAAACTTGGCACATCAACTACACACACACAAAGTGCAACAACTTTTATTTGATACATTTCTCCGGGAAAATTCATTTATGGGAATTTCTGGGGGAGGTATGAGGTTTTCTGGGTTACGGCTTCATCTAAAGTGCTATTTCAGTTTATTAGACAATTCTATCATCTAAATAATGTTAATTAGAATTAAATATATTGTTGAAATTCCGAGTTTGAAAAAAAATTGGATGACCGGAAGTGCATTTACTCTAACACTTTACTAAATGATTTTTTTCACTTTTTCGCGATTTTATAAAAAATGGCTCCGATTATTTTCTTTAAACTTCCCATATAAAGTACACATACAAAGATGTACAACTTTTATTTATAACATTTCTCTGGGAAAATTCATTTAAGGACACTTTTAGGGGAGGGGTGGGGTTACGTTTTGCTCTAAAGTGCTATCATAGTTGATTATACAATTCTATCATCCAAACAGAATTAATTAGAAATAAATAGATGGCCAAAATTCCGAGTTTCAAGAAAATTAATATACTGGAAATGCACCTTTACTGAACAGTTCTTTCAGTTTTCGAAGAATTTCATTAAATTTGGTTCACTAACTGTAACATTTGTCAATTATAATTTTGAGAACAGGAGTAAGAGAAAGTTGTGTGAGTGTTTCCCACCAGAATTTTTGACAGAGATTGATTGCATATTACTGGGTGGAGCATCCTAACCGCCTTTCGCGCTTGACCAATTCTTCTAACCCGCACTTCCTCTTCACAACCTCCCGCCTCTTCCAAAACCGAACCCAAGTACTTAAAATATTTATTTCTCCTGCATTTCTCCCCGTCCACCAATAAATCCTCCTTCTCACTTCCTGCTACCTGCTACCACCATGTACTCCGTCTTATTATAATTTATCTTCATTCCCCAACTTGAATATGAATACTTCAGCTTCCTCATCATCAATTCTAGATCCTCTTTATCCTGGGCTGTAACCACCTGGACACCAGCAAAGAATAAAGTGCAAAGGTGTTCATCTTCAATCTGCAAACCCATACCTTTACATTTTCTGAGCCATTCATACACCGCCCTATCCAGGTAGATTTTAAATAACGTACGCGATAGGCAGCACCTCTGTTTTAGCCCCTTGGAGATCTGGAATGTTCTGGTTATTTTTTCCCCCTGCTTCACACAGTATACATTATCTTGATACATCTTCTGCACCACACGAATCAATCCCTTCTCTATATCTACTTCAGCTAGTGAAATCTCTCGAGAGTTTTCATCGCAACCCTCCTCCAGGTCAATAAATGCCAGATGCAACTCCTTATTTCTCGCTTTGCATTATCTATTAATTGCCTCAAAAAAAAAAAAAAAAAATGTTATTTACATATGATCTCCCACCTGTTAACCCACTCTCTTCCTGAGATGTCACATATTTCATTTCTATTCTGTTTTTTAATATTCTTCCCAACACTCTGGTTATGGAACTTTGTACACATGCACCTCTGTAATTCCCACAAACGCTTTTATCCCCTTTCTTATAATTTGATAAGAGATATCCCATTCTTATATCTTCCGGAATCCTACCACCTGAATTAAACAGAGTAACCAATGTCTGGACCAAGGCTGGTCCTCCGGCTTTTAAAAGTTCTGCTCGGATGCCACGGGGGCCAGGCATTTAATGAAATTCGTCGAAAACAGAAAAAAACTGTTCACTAAAAGCGCACTTCCGGTTTTCTAATTTTCTTGAAACTCGGAATTTTGGCCATCCAATAATTTCTAATTAATTTTGTTTGGATGATAGAATTATATAATCAACTACATGATAGAGCACTTTAGAGAAAAACATAACCCCACCCCCACCCCTAAAAGTACCCTTAAATGAATTTTCCCAGACGAATGTTTTAAATAAAAGTTGTAGCTCTTTGTATGTATAGTTGATACAACAAGTTTCAAGAAAATCGTCGGAGCCATTTTGAGATTATCGCAAAAAAGTAAAAAAAAACAACTAGTAAAGTGGTACTTTCGGTTGAGGAATTTTAACAGATAACGTACTGTCAGATCCCATGCTGATATCTAAACGGAATATCAAGTTTTAACTTTCTAAGGTTTTTCGTTTTTGAGCTATGCTGTTCACTACATATAAACACACACAGACCATTTGGTAAAAACCACTTTTTGGACTCAGGGGACTTCAAAACGGATATTTTGCTGGTGAAAACTCGATAGGAGTAAGAGAAAGTAAAAAAAGAAAAGGAAAACAAATTTGGATATTCAACTGAGAATGTGGCGGATGTTGTGGTCGATCGGGGCCCGCCTAACCTAATGCAATACCAGTGCAGAAACTGTCTTTCATTGAGAATGAAAGTGGCTCGTTTGTCAAAGTCGGGGCGTTGCACTCGATTTAAGGATTACAAATAAATAAATAAATAAAAATTTATTGCTTACTTTATAGTGTGACATCCACATTTTATGTTTAATATAAATGAAAAATTACCCTTTGGAACTTAATAATCATACCAAAATTATACGTCTTATATCCTCCAGACTACAAATATTTGATTTAAGAAGGATATAAATTATTTATTATAGATTTGTTATAGAATTATTGTAATCTCATGATTGCAAATTTTATTTATTTAAGAGAATAAAATTAGATATTCATTTATAACAGATTTTTGATAATAATGGCGTGATTAATTTTTATTGTTTTGTTTAAATAATTTTGAAATCTAATCTTTATTTATTAATAATTTGATAAATATTTCCATTATTATTATTTCTTTATTTTTAACCTCAGTAATATACTGGATAAGATGTAAAAAGGAACGGGGTGAATCCAAGCACAATATTATTTATTGTTCGTTCAAGAATTTCCGGACAATATATGGTACGTGTTTAACACAACCGCTTTCTGGAGGACCGTATAAATATTATGGTCCAATTTCAGAGTAGCTATACTTTCGTGCAATTCGTGGGGCACTATCAGTTGCCGAGAGGACTATGTGTACTACTTAGACAGCCGCCCACTTCCCACAGTCTCTTTATTTTGGACCCAAGCTCTGCATACTTCCGCTTTTTTTCCGCCATTACTTGTAGGAGGTTGTTGGTATTCGGAACTGCAATGTCCCCCAACGTTACTGCCTCTCCTCTCCTTGTCATAAAACAGAATATTGGGTGATGAACTGTTTTGTCAGTGAGCACTATCCGGTCGTAGTACAGTCTCCAAACTGTTGGACTCCAGTATAGACTGAGGGTCATACTTGTAGTAGGCACACTTTCCACAATCAAGCCAGTCTTGAGAGCAAATTTCCCATGTTTTATCTGGGCCAAGTGATTGTGCGGGTGGAGGTAATCAGACTGCGCCATTATTTCGCATGAACTTATTATATGCTGATTGGTTTCCGACTTCTGGTGACGCAGTCTACATCTATCATCCATCCAGCATTCCAGGCACTTTAATTATGGATTTGTCATAATTCTTGGTGCGGACCACTTGGTCCTCGATAGCTGTATTAGACCCTCCATCTTGGCAAACAGATCACCACAGTTGAGCCAGGTGTTCGACGCACGTTTGTCGACAAATGATAGGCTTAAATCGTGTGGGTGTCGGCCATGCAGTGACATGCTTTTCCAGGTTTCTATTTTGTCGGAGTCTACAGTGTTATTGTTATTATTGTTAGTGTTGCTTATATATATTTTTGGCCTATTTGAAGATTTTCATTGTTCATAATCATATTATATATTACTTTAATTTGAAATTATTATTTTGTTAATACAATTATTGGAAAATAAATTAAATTAGGAGCTTATTGCGATCACATCTAATTTCTTTTCTTTTTTGAAACTTCATTGGAAATATAAGTTTTAAGTCCTCCTTGAAATTAAAAAATTTGTTTTTAGTCCTCGGGATATAATACATGTATGTCTTGGGTGTGTGTGTGTGTGTGTGTGTGTGTGTGTGTGTACTTGAGCCAATAAACTCTAACAAAAAGGTCACAGGAAGCTGAAACTTGGATATTCTGTTTAAGTACCAACATGAGACAAAAAAGTTTCGTACAAAATTCCTTCGAAAGTGAATCCGTCAGTTTTTTCAGCGATTGAAACATAGAAGGGCCAATCATTATTGTTTGTAAAAATTATTCCAAGAAAATTGATTTTTATATTCTATAGAGGAAAAACATAAAAAAAATTTGGAATCTTCATCTGAAAATCATTGAAGTGGGGTGTTGGACGTAATATAATTCATCATGAGCAATCATGTGATTAAAATCTTAGGATACTTATATCTCACACTTTGTTTTGAATTAGTAAAATATTGCTCCTAAGTAGCAAATATGATCATTTATTCCTTCAAGGGTGTCTGTGATGTAAATCAATTTAGTTAACTGATTTTTGTTTTTAAATTAAATATGAGGTTTTTAATAAAATTCTGAAATGTCTAACATCTTCAAATTATTGTCCTTTTCACCATAATTGAGCTTCAGTTAGAAAGCTGTGTTGGAACAGAGAACAGCAGCCCATACCTAACAGTTTTAAGATGAATTGTAACCTATCTGAGAGCCTAGATCTATATACCAAATAAAATGCTCTTGCGTAAAATAGAGTTGGTTGGTTATTCTGTGGTCCCAGTGTATAAGGAGCCCGTAACAGGTTTTTGTTTTTTTTTTTTTTAAATTAAGGCGCGTCAATATCTGAGGTCATTGGCGCCCAGAGCCTTCTCATTCACTGCCTGCCAGCTTCCGGGCTGTGCACAGAAAGTTTCCATAGCAGAAAAGTTAGTTTTTGTTCATATTATTCGATTTTTTTTTTATCACTTATATGAAATATTGGAGTGGATTATGCTGGGGATAATAAATTGACCTTTGATTTATGACTTATTACCCTTCCTTAACCAATTGATTAATAATAATAATAATAATAATAATGTATATTTGAAATAAAAAAATCGTTTTACAATAATACAATAGTACAAAAAAAACAAAATATACTTAGACATGGAATTTGTATTCCGTCTGTCAAGTCTGCTTATCAAGTGTTACTATATAATAATCAAATATTAAATGATTACACAAATAAGGAGAAACAAAGAACAGGTATAAGGGTTTAAAAGAAAATACAATAACTCTTGGAAATAAGAGTAAGTAAACAAAGCCTTCTAATTAGTAATAAAGTTGAGACAATACAAAATGGAAAAAGACACTTGAACATACCGTGGGCAAATAATAAACATATTTCAAATCAAAAATAGTCAATTGTTTTAAATGTATTTAAAAGTTAAATTCAGAAATTAATTCACCCCTGTACTGCACTGAATGTTTTACATATTTTACCAGCTTTGGCCAATCTGCACCATTCAAAATATCTATTATTTCATGTTTTGCCAGGATTGTTTTACCAAAAATTCCAAATCTAAATTCCGCTAATACCGGACACCTAGCCAAAAAATGTAAAGTGTCCTCTTTTTCGCCTAAATTACACAGTGAGCATAGCTCCCTCCCATTAACTCGCCACTTTTTATAATTCAAATTAAGCAGCTCACATCGTGTTTTGCAAATCCAGCGCACTGCATACAGATCCTTTATCTCTCTTAAATAATCTTACCATTTTCTGAGCTACATATTTCCGCATACAGGGGACTGTATACTGATTGCCGGCAACTTTGCAGATTTTACTCTTTTTCCCTTTCTTCTATCGTAAGTCTCAAACGCACTAACTGTTGCGATAAATAACCAATTGATTAAAAAATTAGTATTATTGCTGTTTCTCTTTAAACGTCGGTGAAATTTATTCTAGCATTGTTTTAGAAAATTCAAATATAAATGGCACTTTGAAATTTTTGTGAATTGTTAACTTATTAATTTAATAAAAATGTCTGGGAATCGTGCCATGAATTCTCTGAGCGTTTTGTCCTGTACAGGACATTGTTAAAAAAACCAGCGACAAGCTCAATACCAACGTTGGCTCTGATACAGAACTGAAACTGTATCGGATCAAAGGTGGGTCCTTCAAACTGAGAAGGGAATTAGTTTTATTGAAACGATGTGTACCATGGGTTGTTGTGGTATAAAGTGGGATACAAAGAAACATGTGCGAATGTACAGTTTAAATATAATAAAATTATATATAGGGAAGATCTGTAACATTTATTTATATGAATTCCTAATAATTTTTATTGATATTGTTAGGGTGTGAAATTTGTAATAAATATGTAATGTATATACTTTTGCACATTTATATACAAATCTGATTAAATGTATCAGGCAAGCATGGTAGTACAGGTTTAATCTCATTAAAGTGTTTAATAATTATCTCATTATTAGAATTAATTATTATAATCATTGTTTTCTTTTTATTTTAATAATCACTTTTATTTTTTGTTTATATTTATTACTTTCTCTTACTCCTAGTAAGAGGAAGTATTGTAATCGTGTCAAATTTTCGATATCGAGTTTTCACCGGAAATATCTGTTTTGAGGTCCCCTGAGTCAAAAAAAGTGGTTTTTCGCAAATGGTCTGTGTGTGTGTGTGTGTCCGTGTGTGTGTGTGTGTGTGTATGTATGTATGTATGTATGTAAGTGAACAGCATAGCTCAAAACGGAAAAACGTAGAAAGTGAAATTTGATATTCAGTTATAGAGGTCCTCACCATGGGATCTGACTGTATAGTTATCTGTACAAATTCCGTCAACCGGGAAGTACACATTACTAGGTTTCCCACTAAAGTTGCTATTTCAGTTTATTAAACACATTATGACATCTAAATAATGTTATGAGAATTAAATATGTTGTTAAAATTCCGAGTTTGAAAAAAAATTGGATAACCGGAAGTGCGTTTACTTTACCACTGTACTAAATGATTTATTCACTTTTTCGCAATTTTCTCAAAAATGGCTCCAACGATTTTTTTGAAACTTCGTATATAAACTAAACATGCAAAGATCTACAACTTTTATCTAAAACATTTATCTGGGAAAATTCTTTTAAGGGCACTTTTAGGGGAGGGGTGGGTTAGATTTTCATTAAAGTGCTATCCTAGTTGATTATACAATTCTATCATCCAACCATAATTTGTTAGAAATAAATAGATGGCTGAAATTCCGAGTTTCAAGAAATTAGTAAACCGGAAATGCGCTTTTACTGAACAGTTTTTTTCAGTTTTCGACGAATTTCATTAAATTTGGTATACAAATTATAAAATTTGTCAATTATCGTTTTGTGAACTGGAGTAAGAGAAAGTTGTGTGAGTGTTTCACACCAGATTTTTTTTTTATTTTTTAATAGTTATTATTAATTATCTAGTTTCCGTTCAGAATTTTTTTTTGTTTTTTTCATTTCACTCAGCTTAAAAGCTCAGTTTTCATTTTTTTACTATGTTAATTTTTCAGGTATAATTTTTGGTTATCTGTATATTTAATAGCAAACACTGGCAGACGGTTTAGCCATGTCTTTTAAGTGACTAGTACAGTTTTTGTGTATGTAGTGTGTCAGAACATTAAATCGTCATGTTGGCAACATTGCTTGAAATGTTGGCGCTCTGCTGTAACAGCTGTGCTCATTAGGTGTTTGGCCAATCATCATGAACAGTTAGATAGCACGATATAATTAAAGGTAGAAATGTTTTAGTACATACAATCAAACAAACCAAGTGGCGAGTGTAACGAAAACATTGCATTTGAAGTGAATTCTCTGCACATAAAAGCCCAACTCTAAATGTCTAATAATAAACAATGCTTGTTTAAAGAAATTTATTATTTGAATTGTAATCAACGGGAATAAGAAACAGCCGTGTGACTATTTTTACATCAGATTTTTTTTATTATTTTTTCTCTTTTGAGAATTATTGTTTTAAATCTTTTAAACAAGTTATAAATTATATTGGTTAATAAGATGTCACATTTAATACGCGTTATAATTTTGTAACTTAATTTTTCTTATCTAAAAGTGTTTCTCTATTATCTTAACTTAAAAATTTTTAATGTAAACTAAAATGATAAACCTTCATGCACTGCAATGCTGTATCGCCCTGTTTACTCAGATATGTTTTTTTTTTTCCTTATTTTTTAGTTGTATTTTACAAAAGAAAAAGAGGGAAAATTTTCATTATTTTACTGCTAAATTACTGCTAATCATTATCAATTACTTTCTTATCATAATATTGTATATACGTATAAGTTGCACAATTTTCATACCGTAAAATTTGAAGGCCATATCTTTTTGTTTATTTATATATATATATTATTTTTTTTTTATTATTATTAAATATTTTTATTAACTTTTACATACAACAATGAAGATATAAGAAGTAAAGTAGGATATATATATATATAAGTAAATTTCTACTTCCTATTACTTCTCCTAGTAAGAGGAAGTATTGTAATCATGCCAAATTTTCGATATCGAGTTTTTACCGGAAATATCCGCTTTGAAGTCACCTGAGTCTAAAAACTTGTTTTTTTAGAAAATGTTCTGGGCATGTATATGTGTGTGTCTGTATAGCTCAAAAACGAAAAATCATAGTAAGTTTAAACTTGATATTCCGCGTTTAGGTATTATCAAGTCGGGAAAACCGACAGTAGGTTGGTTATCTGTCAATGTTCCTCAAACCGGAATTACCACTTTATTTTGCGATTTTCTCAAAAATGGCTCTGACAATTTTCTTCAAACGTGATATAATCAACTATACATACTAAGATCCTGCAACTTTTATTTCAAAAATTTCTCTGGGAAATGTCATTTAAGGAAACTTTTGGAGGAAGGGTGTGGGGTTTAGGTTATCCTCTAAAGGGCTATTACAGTTTATTATACAATTCTATCATCCAAATAATATTAATTACAATTAAATATGTTGCTGAAATTCCGAGTTTGAAGAAAATCAGAAGACCGGAAGTGTATTTTTATTAGTTTTTGTGAGTTTTCTCCATAAAAACACCGTCATTAAATTTGGTATACAAACTATAAAATTTGTCAATTATAATTTTGAGAACTGGATTAAGAGAAAGTTGTGTGAGTGTTTCATACCAGATTTTTTTTTTTCATTTTTTGAGCTTGTTGGCATGATAATCATCTATTTGAAAATTTGGTCCACTCACTCTAAGATGGGAATAATCCTATTTTAGGGTCCCCGGATGAATTTAAAGGTCTGAGTTAACGGGTGTAGACAGGAAAAGTAACTCTTTATTCAGTATTCTCTAAACTCGAATTAAATATTTCATATTTTCACAAATGTATAAATTCAGTAAATTATAATACGTTAAGCTATTATTTTTGGCCACAAGATGAACCAAATAATACAATTTACTTACTTTTAACGGACTTTTTTCGATAATTTTAGTCGAAAAATGAAAATTTATTATTTGAAAAAAGCATATGGTTGTTAGTTGCCCTATTGCCCCATTGGTAATTTTTGTATTATTTACCAATGAGTGTTTACATGAAATAAAATAACACATTTAATCATTCTTTATTTCCAGAATTTACTTTATTCTGGAAATTTTATTCTGAAAATTATTCTGGAATTTCTTTATTCTGGTACCTATTTAAAGTAAAGTAAAAGTAATGCCTATTTTTTCAGGCGGGCTTAACGTCCAACTACCAAATTAGGTGTCGTGGACGGGGACGGAAGCACCTACTTTACTATTAACATTTTTTAAACAAATATAAAATTTAGTTATACGCTGGACTCGAACTGGGGTCTTCCCACTTACAAGTCCATGCTCATAACCAATACACCAACACCCGCCCCAGGTACCTACCTATTTATTTACACTGGTAACTCAATTTAAAAATTCCAGATTGGACCGTGCGATTTTAGCCTAAACTTTTTTTTTTTTACGGAGGGGGAATCATGCTTAAAGCATGCACAAAGTGTGGGACTTGCACCCACTAAAACAAAACCCTGCCTCACAGGCACTTGTTCATCCCGAAACTGCTTATGGTACTACTGCGGGGTGGTGCTTCGGGTGGTCGAGGTACCTATTCATTTCGACAATCTTCATCCGCAGGACCGTTCGGACAAAAGTAGCCCAACGGTTCCCTCGGGCAAGCATGGCCTTCACCACCGTCTCCCGTAAGATCCGGCTGATTTTTGGCTTCCGGTCTCTGCCGTTCTCGCTCCCATCTGCCACATCTAAAGAAGGTATCGGACGCATCATCTCTCTCTGTATCTCTGTAGATACCCGACGAGTCTCCCACTTTTACCACCCTCCACAGGTACGCGGCAAAACAGCTATGTCCTGGAAGAAATTAGGTGAGGAAGTAGTGACTTTTCTTTAGACTTTATGCTAACGACAAAGCTTTTCGTACCTAATACAGCATTTAGGGGACGAAGTACTGATGGATGATCGCACCATTCTACATTAGTTCATTAAATATTTTTGCGAAGATATCGCCTAGAAAAAATAATTATGTGACAGGATTGATTTAAGGATAAAAGAAGAATGGATTAAAGCTGGAAAAAACAGTGCCCTAGAGGTGGTCAGAGAACTTGAATCAGATGCCACAGTATAGTACTACTAAAGGCCCATTCTTAAGGCAACAAAAACCAACAAAACCCAATCGAGAAGTTATGTACGTTTAAATAAAGATACGGCTTTTAGATATACTGTTCATTATTGAGTGATCATCGGATAGTGCTTTTTTTACTGTTGATAGTATATGTAGGTAGGGTTCTCTAAGGTGCCCATATCTTTGACATGAGATAAGAACATGTTCAATCGTGAGCAGGACATTATGGGTATTACGGAGAGGTAGTTATTGGCGAGCCATCAGATAGCCGTAAGTGAGGCGGCTATGGTCAGTCTTAAGGCGAGTCACAACTACTTCTTTCTGTCTGGTACCTCTTATTGAACTATCCCAGAGGGTTTGGCACTCTTTTCATTTCTGTTAGCTTGTTATCCGTTACAGCATTCCACTGCCTTAACCGAACGGCCTCTACAATTTTGTGTGGAACACTGTCTAACAGTCGGGGTGGCATTGCTGCAGCCAGTATGGCTACCTATCGGCCTCTTACTACCGAGAATTCCCGCATAGGGTATCTGTTGCATGCAGTTACTTGGGGAGTGGCGACCCCTCGGGTTACCACATCTCAGTACTCCATGCACTTCCTTCATTAGAACAGTACACAATACACTTTCTTTTTTTTTCTTTTTTTTAATGGCATTAGCCTTTAGCCATACAGCTGGCAACATAATACATATTTAGTGTTGTAATAGACGATAAACAATTCCAGAAGTAGTAATTGTATTTGAAAAAAGTTTGCAAATTTTTATGATTGAAGGATTTTATTTACGAATTCGTATAATATCTTGAGCACTTCTATATTCTCAGAAAACAAGATTTCTTCATAGACGGCATTCTCTCGAAAGTACTTCTTAATTTTATCTTGGAAAGTTAATCTGTCGGTGGCGATGTTTACTGCAGGCCATCACGAAATGTTTAAAATCTTTACGTATTTCATACGATGTGCACAGAGAGCATACTACTTGCCCAATTTTGATAGATAGGCTCTGCAAATAGCGTGATTTGATCTCAGACGACAGATTGTAGTCACCCTATGTTTATCTAATACATGATCCTTAAACCATGGTCTTCCGAGAATTCTAATGTTAGATTTGTAAAAATACCCTTTTGTAAAGTTTTTAAATAAATTTTCCCATTTAGCGAACTCATTTTTATACAAATGGCGATAGTAGTCTTTGTAGGGTAGCTGGAGATTTAGTAGTTCTCCGTGAATGGCTGCTTCTCGTTGTTATTTCGTTGTTTCTTAAACCGCAATGCCCTTTTACCATCCAAAACTCACATGAACACCTTTATTTCTTAGTGCATGGACCCTCTCTGCAATGCCTGTTTCTAAGTGGTTAATATCTTTGGACTTTCCGACATTTTTTTAATTTTTGAAGTACACTCTGGCAGTCACTGAGGATGGTATACTTTATGTGAGTGAGAGTAGATGTGTAGTGTAGTGCCAGATCTATGGCTACTATTTCAGCGGTATATACTGATGTTACTGGTGGTAAGCTGTATTTCTCTATATACTTAAACTATATACACTTAAAAACTATATACACAATACACTTAAACACTTACACTTATACACTTCAACTATATACACACTATACTTAAACTACATACACTACACTTTACAGACAAGGACAAACACCGAACACAAATTAGGGTCTCCGTTCCTAGTTAATTGGCGTAAGCCAAGGGAGAAGGAAGGGGGTTTAAATCACTGGTAGCACGCTGTACTAGCAACGCGGAGGTCCGGGTTCGAATCCAGCATGCTGCCCTTAGCTTTTCTCTTTCTAGGAGCCTCTACAACTCACTGTACGTCGGTGAGCAGTGTTTTCTGTAACTAGAGAACACGTCTTGGAGGCCGGCAGTGCACTGAGAACACTCCGGGGGGGCACAATAGATCTTTCAGGTCGCAGTGCGATAATCCCCTAGAACAATCAACATCTACTACCGAGAATACCTGAATGTCCAGGAATCTTTACAAATGACAGCATATCAAGTTTAAAAGAAATCGATATCGATATTTTCGGAGAAAATTCCAAAAAAACTGAAAAGCCTATTCTATAAAATGGTACTTCCCGGTTAACTGATTTTTTTCTTCAAATTTGAAATTCTAGGCAATGCTTCTAATGTATATGAATATTATATAGGTGATGGAACCATATATTATATTCAAGTTGTACATTTATATGAAAAATTATCGTTACTGTTGCTCCAGAACCCCTCCCCCCTCCAAAAAAAAATCAATTTACCCGGGAAAATGTTTCCAATAAAAGCACTTCCGGTAGATGAATTTTGGAATCCACCACTCGAAACGTTCTTGTCAACATGTAGTGGTGGTATCTAAACAGAATAACAAGTTTCTGCTTGCTGCGATTTTTCATTTTTTGAAATATTTTATTTAAACAATCACACAGCATTCGCTAAAAACCATTTTTTTTCTGACTTCAGAGGACCTCAAAATAAAGCATTTCCGGTGAAAACTTAATTTTTCGAAAAATTAACACGATCGTTTTACATATTTCTTAGAGTAAGAGAAAATAAAAATAAAAAAATAAAAAAGGATTACTTTAATCACTGTTTTGATAAAAATAAACAAAAAATATATCAAAACATTGTGAATATCAATTTTAAAACACAGTAATTACTATGAAGTTATTTCTTTAATAACAGATTTCTTTATATCATATTATCCTCTATTATAGATGTAATTGTAAGTTTCGCAATATCCGTCTATTATTACGTTATTTCTGTTATTATATATGTTGGATATATGCAAGCCATTATAATAAATTGTCGGTGCTATTGTTTGTACAATAACAACGTATTTCTAAAATAGATATACGAGTATATATAGCCATCAATTGATCACAATGCACTTTTTTTTTTGTTTTTTTAATAGCCTATATTATAAAGCAGTATTCAATAGAATAATATGCATTCAATAATGGCAGTAGAAAGAAAAATATGCATGTCATAATTTTGCTTGCATCTGTTGCCATATTAATTCAATTTACTGTTGTAGGGGGGGGGGGGGGTGTATTTCAGTCGGGCCAAATTTGCGACATTGAGTTTACACTAGAAATATTTGTTTTCATGTCCTCTCTACCGGAAATGCTTTTATTGGAAACATTTTCCCGGGTAAATTGATTTTTTTTGGAGGGGAGGTTCTGGAGGAACAGTAACGATAATTTTTCATATAAATGTACAACTTCAATATAATACATGGTTCCATCACCTATATAATATTCATATACATTAGAAGCATTGCCTAGAATTTCAAATTTGAAGAAAAAAGTTAACCGGGAAGTACCATTTTATATAAAAAAAAATCTCTGAATATATAAAAAAAATGTTTGCAGCTGTAAGGTGAGTATGTGAACAAAATATTTAAAAAAACGAATTAAAACGTAAAAAGTTTGAACTCGATATTCTGTTTAGATTAGATACCACCCATTGCATAAAGACTGAAAATTAGTGTAAAATGTTTCACACCAGATTTTTATTTTTAGAAGTATATTGTAATCGTATCAAATTTTCGATATCGAGTTTTCACCGGAAATATCCGTTTTGAGGTCCCCTGAGTCCAATATAAATGGTTTTTACCAAATAGTCTGTGTGTGTGTGTTTGTAAAGTACGCATGTATGTATTTGAACAGCATAGTTCAAAAACGAAAAACTGTAGAAAGTTGAAACTTGATATTCTGTTTAGGTATCACCATGGGATCTGACCCTACCTACGTTATCTGTCAAAATTCCTCAACCGGAAGTACCACTTTTACTAGTTGTTTTTTTTTTTTTTACTTTTTTGCAATTTTTCAAAAACCGATCCGACGATTTTTTCTTCAAACTTGGTATATCAACTACACATACAAAAAGCTACAACTTTTATTTGAAACATTTCTCTAAGAAATTCATTTAAGGGTACTTTTGGGGACCCTTAAATTAGATTTTTCCTCTAAAGTGCTATTACAGTTTATTAGACAATTCTGTCATCTAAATAATGTTAATTAAAATTTATTATGTTGTTGAAATTCCGAGTTTGAAAAAAATCGGATAACCGGAAGTGCGTTTACTTTACCACAATTACTAAATGATTTTTTTGTCACTATTTCGCGATATTCTCAAAAATGGCTTCGACGATTTTCTTGAAACTTGGTATATTAACTAATCATACATAGATGTATAACTTTTATTTAAAACATTTCTCTGGGAAAATTCATTTAAGGGCACTTTTGGGGGAAGGGTGGGGTTATATTTTTCTCTAAAGTGCTCTCATAGATGATTTTTACAATTCTGTCATCCAAACAAAATTAATTAGAAATAAATAGATGGCCTAATTTCTGAGTTTTAAGACAATTAGTAAACCGGAAGTGCGCTTTTACTGAACAGTTTTTTTTTTCAGTTTTCGACAAATTTCATTAAATTTGGTACACTAACTATAAAACTTGTCAATTATAATTTTGAGAACTGGACTAAGAGAAAGTTGTGTGAGTGTTTCACACCAGATTTTTTTACTTTGTTTTACCGCCATGACAAGAATATTATGATCATATCAAATTTTCCAAACCCAGTTTTTAGTGGAAACACTTTTTTATTTGAGATAGGTTCCTTGAAAAATCTGATGTGATACACTCATACAACTTTCTCTTATTCCAGTTTTCAAAATTGTGATTGACAAATTTTATAGTTTAGTACATCAAATTTGATGAAATTCGTCGGTGTCTTTTATGGAGAATATAGCTAACAATGAAAAAAACTGTTCAGTTAAAACGCACTTCCGGTTTACTATAATATTATAATATTATATTATAATTTTCCTGAAAGCCCTGGATTATAATAATAATAATAATAGTGCTTTATTTACAAAAAGAAAATATACAAAAGAACAAAAAAACAAAACATAAGCTAATTTTTTATTTATATATATATATATATATATATATAAAAGAATAATAACACTTTACGGTTTGGAGTAATCCGTCTGCCGGGGTCGAAGCCAAAGTCGAGGATGGAAAAATTAAAAATAAAACTATTAAGTTGATATAATAATAATTAAGATTTAAAAATGCTAATAGATTTAAGTAACTCAAAATTCAAGCCTAATTATTTTAAAGAAACTTACAAAAAGTAAATTCGCGAGAGTGAGAGAAAAAAATTATACAAATTATTATTAATTTACAAATAATACATAATTAATACAAAAATTGTATAATTTATTCCTATCATGATGTATTCTATAGGTATATAACTAATCAGTAAAAAGATATACAGGGTGAATAAAAATAAATAAAAAAAATCTGGTGTGAAACACTCACACAACTTTCTCTTACTCCAGTTCTCAAAATGATAATTGACAAATTTTATAGGTTGTGTACCAAATTTAATGAAATTCGTCGAAAACTGAAAAAACTGTTCAGTAAAAGCGCACTTCCGGTTCACTAATTTTCTTGAAACTCGAAATTTC
Source organism: Triatoma infestans (assembly GCA_011037195.1). Taxonomy (NCBI): domain Eukaryota; kingdom Metazoa; phylum Arthropoda; class Insecta; order Hemiptera; family Reduviidae; genus Triatoma; species Triatoma infestans. The sequence continues at coordinate 280,685 of JAAEAF010000440.1, forward strand.
AGCCATCTATTTATTTCTAACTAATTATGGTTGGATGATAGAATTGTATAATCAACTAGGATAGCACTTTGATGAAAATCTAACCCCCCTCCCCTAAAAGTGCCCTTAAAAGAATTTTCTCAGATAAATGTTTTAGATAAAAGTTGTAGATCTTTGCATGTTTAGTTTATATAAGAAGTTTCAAAAAAATCTTATGAGCCATTTTTGAGAAAATTGCGAAAAAGTGAATAAATCATTTAGTAAAGTGGTAAAGTAAACGCACTTCCGGTTATCCGATTTTTTTCAAACTAGGAATTTCAACAACATATTTAATTCTAATTAACATTATTTAGATGACAGAATTGTCTAATAAACTGAAATAGCACTTTAGATGGAAACCTAACCCCACCCCTCCCTCAAAAGTGCCCTTCAATGCATTTTCTCGGAGAAATGTTTCAAATAAAAGTTGTAGCTCTTTGTATGTGTGGTTGATGGTTCAAGTTTAAAGAAAATCGCCGGAGCCATTTTTGAGAAAATTGCAAAAAATCCAACTATTAAAGTGGTACTTCCGGTTGAGGAATTTTGACAGATAACGTATCAGATCCCAGTGTGATACCTAAACGGAATATCAAGTTTTAACTTACTACGGTTTTTCGTTTTGAGCTATGCTGTTCACGTACATACACACACACACACAGGCCATTTGCTAAAAACCACTTTTTTGCACTCAGGGGACCTCAAAACGGATATTTCCGGTGAAAACTCGATATCGAAAATTTGACACGATTACAATACTTCCTCTTACTAGGAGTAAGAGAAAGTAAAAAAACAACATAATTTTAAAGCAAGAACAACAGGAAAGGAAACAAATAAATGAGTAATGGGAAAAAATAAACGACGACAATAATATCTGTGCTAGTTACATCGAAAGAAAAATCACAATTTTCTAAGTAAACAAGGAGGAGAGAAAGAATAAGTAAATTCACAAGAACAAGGGAACCTAATTAAAAATTAAATTCAAGGACTAATTCATAAGATGCGCAGCTTCAATGCCGGTTATTGTAGAATGACTCCTTTGCGTTTGAGCCTCCTCGCGTTCGCAGATGATATCATCGTGTTTGCAAATAATGATATAAAGTTGCAATACAATATGAATATATTGCAGGAAGAATTAGGGAAAATTCACATGACGATTAACGTCCATAAATCTAAAACTATGGAGATTAGCCGTTGCAGAGAAGGACCGCTAAATGTTAACATCAGGAATGTTATGTTTGAGCAAGTTGCTGATTTTAAATATTTGGGAGTAAATATCAATGAACAAGGCCGAATCCACGGAGAAATTAACGGAAGAGTGGCTACGGCAGGTAGAATGTTCAATGCCCTTAAGAAAGGATTTATTACTAAAAGGGAAATAACGAAGGGCATGAAAATAACGGTTTTTAAAAATACTTATCTCCCAATTCTAACCTATGGCAGCGAATCATGGGCTCTAACTTCCAAACACAGCAGCCAGGTACAGGCAGCCGAAATGCGTTTCCTCCGAAAAATAGAGGGAAAGACGAGAAGAGATAGAATAAGAAATTCTACAATAAGGTCTAATCTCAATGTCGGGCCGGTGGATGAGCTGCTGAGAGAACACAGGCTAAGATGGTTTGGGCACATGATGAGGATGGACGCAAGCCGTATAGCGAGAACTTGTTTCGAGGCTAAGATGCAGGGTCAAAGAGGCAGGGGCAGACCGCGCACTACATGGGAAGGGATGGTGAGAGAGGATTTCAAAAAGAAGAACTTGGTTTGGAGAAGGAATAGAAAGTTGACTGAGGATAGGGATAGTTGGAAAGCTTTAGTGAAGGCACCTCGACACTGAAAGGTAAACGAGGAATGATTAAGAAGAAGAAGATGACTAATTCATACCGATAAGTCCAGGCATGGCGCGCAAACATGACAACGGAGCGACAATCAGAGCCAGAACTATTAAGTAAGGTGATGAGAAGAGGACCCAGATATAACTCGCTGTCCAAGGTATCGCATCGGAGATCAGAGAGTATGGAACATTCAGCCAAAAAATGAAAAATATCTTCAGTTTTTCGGGAATTACAGAGAGAACATATTTCAACTTCTTTTTCAAGCCAGGGAACGTGATTGAGATATAAAAGTTCTCCTCTTAACTTAAAAATCCACCTCAAATCACGGAGAGACCATCCTTTTGAACGATCTGAAGATAGGCTACAAAGACTGGCTCTATGATTAAGTTGAGCATAAAATTTAAACCAGTTGGACTGAAGCGCACGCCTCTTAAACTCCTTCAAATGACCAAGTTTTATTTTATCAAGCAGCTTGCATAGCTGACCCTCCCAGGATGAAATAGCTTCCAAAGAGAAAGCCATGAATTTTGGCAATCTATTTATTTATGATTAATGGTAGAATTGTATAATCATAGAGCTATGATAGAACTTTAAAGAAAACATAACCCCACCCTTCCCCCAAAAAGCCATCTTAAATGACTTTACCAGAAGAAATGTTTCAAATAAAAGTTGTAGCTCTTTATATCTGTAGTTCACATTCATAGTCTAAAGAAAATCATAGAGAAAATAGCACAAAACTTAAAAATACCTTTCAGTAAAAACACACTTCCGGTCATCCGATATTATTCAAACACGGAATTTCAGCGACATATTTAATTCTAATTAATATTATTTAGATGATAGAATTGTATAAAAAACTGAAATAGCACTTTAGAGGGAAACCTAACCCCATTTCCTCCCCCAAAAGTACCCTTAAATGAATTTTCCCAGAGAAAAGTTTTACTGTAAAAGTTGTAGAGCTTAGTATGTATACTTGATATATCAAGTTTGAAGAAAATCATTGGAGCTATTTTAGGGAAGATCGCAAAAAAGTGAAGAAAAAAAAAAATTCAATAAAGTGGTATTTCCGGTGAGGAATTTTAACATATAACCGACAATCGGATCCCATGGTGTTACTTAAACAGAATATCATGTTTGAACTTTCTAAGATTTTTCGTTTTAGGGCTATGCTGTTCACATACACACACACAAACCATTTGGTAAAAAACCACTTTTTTTGAATCAGGAGATCTCAGTGCGTGTATTTCCGGTGAAAACTCTATATCGAAAATTTGATACGATTACAATACTTCCTCTTACTAATCAATTTAATAGGCATTAATATTGTAAAAAAAGGTAATTAATTGCAATAAAAAGAACTGTATTGAACTGTAACAGTTTAGAAGAAAATCTAATGGTGATTGATTTCCGTTGACCCATCCCCCCTTCAATCAATTTTTTCTTTCAAATTTCGATATTGGCAAAATATTTAATATACCTTCGCATAATAAAGATGATAAAAGTATACATTATACTGAAGTGGTACTTCAGTGGAAAGCTTAACGTTCCTGCTCCCCTAAAATCTTCAAAAAGCAAGTATCTTTGGAAAAATGCTGTAAATATAATTGATAAAGTTTTATTATATATATGTGTTGATAAAGTTGTGTTGAAAATCGTTAGAAGTTTTTTTTTTTTTCGAAAAACTGAAGAACAAAAAATTCAGTAATATCGTACTCTTCCGGTTGATGGATTTTGATCAAATACCTTATTGTCATATGCGGCAATTGGTATCTTATAAGGAATATCAAGTTTGAATTTCCTGAGATTATTCCTTTTTGAGATATTTTGTTCACACACACATACATACACACACACACACACACACACACACACACACACACATACAGACACACAGGCTATTCGCTAAAAACATTTAAACTTACTCTTACACATAGTAAGAGGAAGTATTGTAATCGTGTCAAATTATCGATATCGAGTTTTACCGGAAATACACTTTTGAAGGTGATTTTTAGAAAATGATGTGTGTGTGTGTGTGTTGTGTTGTGTGTTTAGCTGAAAAACGGAAAATCACAGAAAATTCAAACTTGATATTCCGTTTAGTTTAGGTATCACCATGGGTATGCGACAGGAAGTTGTACGTCAAAATTCCTCAACCGGAAATACCACTTAGTGAATGTTTTTTTTTTCTTCACTTTTTTGTGATGGCTCCAAAGATTCTCTTTAAACGTCGTATATTTACATATTAAGAACTAGAATTTTTCTGGAAAAATTCTTTTAAGCTAGATATTGGAGAAAATCAGTTTGAAGAAAATCAGTTGAACCGAAATGCTGCAACTTTACTGAATGAACTTTTCATTTTTTTTTTTGCGATTTTCGTACGAGTTTCTTTAAACTTGAAATTTAGGCTGGAGACAGACTACTATCACGTCCTGTGAATTCACGTGAGTTCATCCAAACTCACGTCACGTGAAAAAAGTGTGCGATGTTGTTTTTGCATTGTTGCATATGTAACAAACAACCACACTGCTACCACGTGATATGTATCAAGTTATATCGCTGACTTAACACGTGAATTTACGTGATTGTTGTTCTGCTCTTGCTTGCACACATTTCGAACGGCGTGAACTCATGTGTTAAGTTGTTGTCGTGTTTTTTCATATGTTTTTGTATAAAATGGATACTTTACTTGATATGGATTCTCTTAATCCAACACAATATTGATCTTTTGGAAATGTTTGTTGCTTGTATTTTTTTATCATTCCTAATTTGTTTAATTCAAAATAAGTTTTTCAAATAATTTGATAGGTATTTAATAAAAATAAAAGGGTTTGTTTATTTTATTTACCTCAAACAAACAGCTAATCTTACTTCGGTACTTACAGCTCGACGAAGTTGAGTATGCTGGATTTTTTTATATCATTTCTAATAAGATTAGGGTAAAGCTAGGAGAGATGACGCACATTTCATAGTTATGTAATTCTTATAAAAACATATGTCAACTACTATTATCTACAAAAAAAAATGTTATTTTTGCAAAATAAAGACATTCTCATTTTAATCCAGAAACAAAATACACATATACTACATTTGGTCGTCTCTCCTACTGTGATAGGATAGATGACGCACCATAGATAGGAGGCTTCTCCTCTGTGAAGATAACATAGCTGATCGACATGAAACTTGGTAAACAATATGTCTACAACTTTAACGACAGCAGGAAATCTTTCATTTTAATTGCAATTAATATAGTACTACTAAGTATAGTAGTATGATACCACGGTTTATAACATGCTATTGCAAATTCACGTGAGTTCACATGACATGATAGTAGTCTGTCCCCAGTTTTAACTACACATATAAAATTCTACAACTTTTATTTGAAACATTTTTCTGGAAAAATTCATATAAGAGAGGGGTTTTGGTGGGTGGGTGATTGGGGGTTATGTTTCCTCTATCCTGTTTTATTGTATCCATTCCAATTATATGTATCTACAATTATATGTGATGTCAAAATTCCGAATTTTAAGCAAATTGATTTCACCGGAAGTGCGAATTTATTAAAAAAAAAATTTCAGATTTTTTTTCATATTCAAGGTGACCTCAAAACATGTATTTCCGGTGTAAACTCAATTTCTAAAATTTGACATGTTCGCAATACTTCCTGTTAACATGAGAAAGAGGTTTCTCTTACTTAAAAAAAAAAAAGAAAAAAAAAATATAATTCTATAAAAATATTTCAAATAAAAGTGATAGGCCTGAATGTGTATTAATTAATATGCAAAGCTTCAAGAAAATCCTCACACTTCGCGTAAGTAAATCGCGTAAAACTGAAGAAACTATTAAGTAAATCAGCACTTGAATTGTGCGTATTTTTACCATAATCTAAGAATAGATTTGAAAGCAAAATCTTTAGAGGATCCTCTGCGATTTGTAGTTTTTTAAATATATTATTCACAATCAGAGAGATAAGAGAAGAACACATAGACCATTTTGCTGAAACTATTATTTTCGTATTCACGATACGTAATCACAATTTCTAAAATTTGATACGATTGTTGTCACCATATCCCCACCCCGCTAACAGCAGTAAAAGAGGGTGAACAATAGAAAAGTTTATTTAGTATATTTTAATTAATTAAGTAAAGTTTAGCTTGTTTTTTTTTTTTTTTTTTTTATTTAATGAATTAAAAATAAATTTATGTCAGTTAACGGAAGAATTTTCTGCAATATCTTTTCTATAGGAAATTAATTCAAAAACAAGATATTTATCATTTGGTCATCACAGAGATATTTAACCAGTTTTAATTTGTGGCCGGCCAATCATCAGGGGCGTCTTTAATCTTTTGCACACAACAAAATCACTAATAAAAACAACGGAAAATATCTCTGATTATTTCTAGCTCAATAGACTGACCCATCCACAATAACTATTATATAATGTTATTATAGATTGTTATTAAAGCATTTATTTGAACAGTATTAAAATCTGATGAGTCATAATTTGTACGTGAGTCATACGTCATTAGATTTGTGAGTCATATGTCATTAAGAGACATAACGGGAATATGTCTCAACTAGTATCACATTATTATAGTTCTGTTTATTTAATGAATGAATAATTTAGTTAAATAATAAATTAATTCCAGAAAAATTCTAAAGTTGTTTGGATTTTAGTTGCCTAATAAAATTAATTATTTTATTGTCCCCCCCCAAATAGGCGTCTGAAATTTGATTTTCCTAATTTCCTGTCATATCTTAAGTGTATTAAACCCCACACACTAAATTTCATTAAAGTCGAATAAATGTGAAGAAATAAATTTAATTATTAATTCAATTAGTTTTCTTTTTTTCTCGACACAAAATAAATAATTAAATTTTTATAATTGGAGATGGTGTTATGCATCAATTGGCCAAGCGTCAAAGTTGTGTTTATTAGATATTTGTACTACTATCTAGCGGCTTATAAGGTTAAAACTTTTTATAAATAATTGTACCTAGAAAGTATCTCATCACTATTCCAAAGAAAATTAATTTCGCCTAAACGCCAGTCGATTTATCGCAAAGCTACTTGCTCTCCCTAAAGTTTCCAAATATAAACTATCTTTACATACGTGTAACAGTATTCAAACATACAATGAAAATTGTTTGTATCATTTTTACTTTCTCTTACTCCTAGTAAGAGGAAGTATTGTAATAATGTCAAATATTCATATAGAGTTTTCACCGGGAATACACCCATTGAGGTCCCCTGAATCCAAAAAAGTGGTTTCTACAAAATGGTTTGTTGTATGCCTGTGTATGTGAACAGTATAGCTCAAAAAAAAAAAAAAAAAAAAATCTTAGAACGTTCAAAGAGGATAAAGAGGTATCAACATGGGATCCGACAGTAGGTTATCTGTCAAAATTCCTCACCGGAAGTACCACTTTACTGGATGATTTTTCTCTGGAAAATTACTGAACATTTCTCTGGAAAAATTCATTTAAGAGCACTTTTGGGGGCGGGAGTGGGGTTAGGTTTTCCTCTAAAGTGCTATTTCAGTTTGTTATACAATTCTTGTCATCTAAATAATATTAATTAGAATTAAATGTATTGTTGAAATTCCGAGTATGAAAAAATCGGATAACCGGAAGTGCGATTTTATTGAAATGTATTTTTCAGTTTTCTGCTATTTTCAAGAAAACGATTTTTTTAAATCTAGGATTTTCAGCTACACATATAAAGAGCTACAACTTTTATTTGAAACATTTCTTCTGGTGAAATCATTTAAAGGGGCTTTTTTGGTGGGGGGATGGGTTTATGTTTTTCTCTAAAGTGCTATCATATAGTTGATTATACAATTCAACCACCCAAAATAAAATTAATTAGAAATAAATAGATAGCCAAAATTCCGAATTTTTCAAGAAAATTAGGAAAACCGGAAATGCGCTTTTACTGAACATTTTTTTTTTTTCAGTTTTCGACGAACTCCAAGGAATTTCTTCAAATTTTGGTTACATATTCTATAAAATTTGTCAATTAGGTACAATTATTAGAAAACTGGAGTAAGAGAAAGTAGTGTGAGTGTTTCACACCAGATTTGTTTAAAACAATCACATAATTCTAAAAATACACAGGCTTTTGCCTTAATATGATTTTTTAAGTTTTTGGCTACTTGGTCAATGGTTGCATAATACCATCCAATTAATGTGTAATTTTGATTTTTCCCTGGATTTTCAGGGGTTTTTATTTATTAATATTAATTAATGTTTAACCGGACATAAATTGACCGTTGTGTGCGTGTGTTTGGTCAGCATAACTCAAAAAAGGAAAATCAAAGAATGTTCAAACTTGATATTGAGTTCAAGTGCTTGGTATGATGGCCTGATAAGGTTTTCAACAAAATCGATCAACTCCACTGAATCGATTTTTCAGTTTCAGATTTTCAAAATAGAGCTTCAACTGTTGTTTGAAACATTTTTCCAAAAAAAATTCATTTAACAGGGTTTTTGGGGGGGTGGGGTTGGGATAGGATTATGGTTTCTGCTAATATTGTTATTTTAGTTTATTGTATCACTCTACCCATCTATATAGTATCATTAATTCAATTAGAAATGATAATATTACAGTTATTTCAGTTTTTTTTTTTTAAATACAGCGCAATTTTACTCAAAGGCTGTCAAGAAGGACATCATATTTAGAGTGTACTCCCTTGAAAGGTTTTAAAAATAAAGAATGCAATTTCATTTTAAAATCAATCGGTTCTTTTCTATTTATTTTAACACAGGTAACAAGATTCACTCTTCAGACATTTTTTTTTTTTTATTCAGTGAATGATATGACAGCTAATAAATAATATAAAACCACGTAATATGCTCTATTATTAGACTTTCATATTATTGTGAAATATACAGGCACAAAAATGAATTCAAAAGCTACTTCAAATAATAAACAGCCAACTACGTGTTGTTTATAATTATTGTATATCAAATAATAATAATAATAATAATAATAATATGGTTATAAACTTTTATTATAATATTTTGCTGTATTTGATTATAAATAAAGGAAACTTTATTACAAAATAAACCTTTTTTGTTACAAAGTTTACTAAATAATTATACATATTCAACCTTGATTTTGTTCTCTCTTGTTCGTCATAAAAATGTCGTTCGTCTCTTTATTTATTTTGTAACATATAATATATTTGTTATATTTATATAAATTATAACTAAATTTTTTATATTTTATTTATTTATATATAATATATTCCGAACATTTTTTTGAATTATCACTTTTTACTTTCTCTTACTGCGGGCAGGAGAAAGTATTGCGAACATGACGAATTTTCACCAGAAAAAAACGTTTTGAGATCCCTTCACTCCATAATATGGTGTTTAGCAATTGTTCTTGCTCCGTTATTTATATATTTAATTAATCAATATAACACAGAAAGTTTAAAAAAAACTTGTAATTTCGTTTTAATTTCTACCAGGAAACCTGAGAATAAAAGGTTTTTAGGAGTTTTCTTGAATACGGATCTAATGACTTTCATTTAAACTTCGTATATCAACTACAAATTTGAAGGGAGATTAGTGGACAAAATAGAGTCTATGTCTCGTGCAGGTACTGAAATGTGTTTGGTGTGTTGTATTTGTGCTAGTTGGCTGTGGCGTGAGCGGTGTTGCAAAAGGGCTTGTAAAAGAATGTTTGAGATAGAAGTAATAAGAATAATTAAGTAAACACTGGTAGATTAAATTGAATGTATTCTTTAAAAATATTTAAATGCTATTCAATAACTCTGTAATTAAGTACAAAACTCTTGTGTTATAACTTATAATTGGCACAGTTCTGATGTGTTCTCTTTGGTGTCTACAACAAATCTGTCTTGACAAGAATGCTCTCTTTAGCGGGGAATTTTCTTTTACAAAGGAGTTGGCCTAACGGGTTTTTGTGCCTTTGTTTTCCTAATAGCAATGACCGGCGCTCATGACCAAAGCTGTCGTTGCGCCCATAAATAAAAAAAAAAAATAAATAAAAAAAAGCAATGACCTAGATTGTAGTATAACTGGTTCTGAACCCATCACTAAATACACTATTTGAACTATCTAATTTTCACAAACTATTTTCTAAAACTATTATTTTTCCATTTCTTTCTTCCACTACTAGGCACAGGTACAATGAGGCGGCTGATCGCCTATCCTGGGAGGACTCCAATGGCCCATTGTAATGGGATCGGAAGAGAGGGATCCATAGCAGAGAGGGAGAGAGGCATAAAATTAGACAGGGTCACTCTCTAGCTTAGGCCAGACTAGAGTGGGAGAAACTGTTTAAATACAGCTACGGGGCAATCTACCAGGGTCTTGCAGCAGAGTTTACACAGCAGTCACAGCGCGTCAACAACCTTTCTCTTTCTCACTTTAAATCATTCACTACCATTTTATATATTGTAGTGTAAAGTCCAGGCAACTTGTGCTACTTTTCTATTATGCAGTGTTCAGCTTTACTTCTAGTTCATTTATCTAATCAAACCCAATTTCTTTCCATCACAAACCTATTATACCCATTGATAGAATCGGAGCCCTATTATGGGGGTCTCGAAGTGCCTAAAAGTAAAGACGTCAGAAGATGGGTGTACAAACAATCATTGGTGGATTAAAACCCTAGGCCAAAAGCAGGCAGAAGAGTTCATTAAGAGCTATGCGCCAAAGTTTACGGCAGAGCTGCTCCAACAAGGCCGAGTGGCCATCCAGAGGACTGTGGCCCTGTTCACGGTCTCAATAAATACATGCATCGCATAGGCCTGACAAGGGATATCCTATGTAGGTTTTGTCAGGAAAACGAGGAAACGGCAATGCATATGCTGTGTCAGTGTGAGGGCGGCTTGTGTGGCTCAGGCTTAAATGTGAGGGGACCCCTCTCGGCATTGTTCCATCTTATTAAGCACATGTCTCGAGAGTGTGCTCTAATGTGGTTGCCTCCCCTGCAGCCAAAAGCCGTTCAGAGATAGGTCTGGGTGTGCCCCTAGATCGTGAGTACCACAGTAGACCATGCGGATCCAGTGGAACATTTTTCCGGGAAAATTCATTTTAGGGTGGTTTTTTGGGAAGGGTTACTAAAGTAACCCATTTCTCTACAGTGCGATTTCCATATTATACGAACCTATCATCTAGTTAATGTTAATCGGTATTAAATGTATTGCTAAAATTCGAGTTTGAAAGAAATCAGTTGACCGGAAGGATGAAGGGAATTTGTTAAAAATAGCTGTATGAGTAAGGTTTCATATCAGATTGCTTAAAATAATATCTGGGGATTCCCCTCTATTATATTCCAAACTTTTACCGCTGAGAGAGAAAGAGAGAGAGAAACACTTTATTGTAAAAAAAACAAATTTACAAAACTGGAGCTGCTTAATTATGTTAAGTTGCAAAAACACAGCATACTAAATCAATCGTGAGGCTTTTGGAGACTAATAAAATATTAATGTTATGTGCAATGTATTTATCCACGTTGCGATATACATGAGTAATAATTAGAATAAAAATCAAATCAATCCACTCATTGTGCATACTAACTGTAAATATGATTACAGACTATACGTAGCGTGTCCAACAAAATTCCCTCAACCGGAGCAGTCAGTTTGGTCGGTTCAATACTGTGTAACATGATTTGTATTGGGGGAGGGGGGGGGGTAAATTGAATATGTTAATTAATAATTAATTATTATAATTCATAATTGAAATCTTCTCTAAAGGGATCTCGTGAGTTCTGTGTTTATATAGAAGTTAGAGAGGATGAAAAACAATTAAACATATAGATTCAAAAAATATATAATTAAAACACAATATATATATCAAAAATAAATAAATACAATATTGCGTTACAACAACATAAGTGCCTAGTCATTTAGGAGAAACTGTTTTTTATAAAACTTACATATTTTACATATTTTCTGACTTGAAGAAGGTTGGGTTTCTTGGGCACTTCCACCATTCACTACAGTAACATGGCTTTTTCTAATGACGGACTTCACTCTTTTTATGGTACAAAATTTTGAACTGACATCCTTCCCTAAATGAGTCCACCTTATATATACTACCTCCACCCCGGAGAAAGTGAGAAGAGGGAAATTCAAAAAACCCAACTTTATAAATATATAACTTGAAAAAATTCCCTATTTTACAATCATAAAATATTTATCAAGGATATAATTTGATACAAAATGCTCCGGACAAGGCCATTAGTTAGACGTTGCTGTGTTTTTCACGGAGCGCTCTCAGCCTTCTGGTTGGATCTCTTACTGGAAACTGTGGTTTAAGGAGACATTTCTAAATAATGGAGCTCATGCCGGATCCATTTTGTAGAGTCTATGGGACAGAGGAGGAAACACCCATCTATCTTATGACTGATTGCTTGGGTTGTGAGGAAATTAGGTTTAGGACCTTTGGTCGGAATAGGATGTCTGTGGAAGAGCTTAGGCTATTTCCGCTTAAGGTTATTGTCCGATTTATTCGGACTGCGGTGAATTTTAGATGGATTAGATCCGGGTCTGGATTTTTATTATAGAACCGGTTTGTTGTTGTTTTTCTTGGGGTAGCTATATGGGCCCAGTGAGGCTTTGGATAGCGTAGGGTTGGGCCCTCCCCACAGACAAATAATAATAATAATAATAATGTCCATATAGGTGTCAGCAAGGAATTGTATATATTCGCTATAATCAGTTTGGAACGTACGTCGATAATCTTTTAATATTTTGTATCTGTTCTTACAGTCTATCCGTATTAGTCGAGTATGGAGGGTTCCATGTGAGTCTTTTATCCAGATAGAGTCCAAGATTAATTGATCCTCACTTGATTCGTACTGGGAATAGGAATATTATTGAGGTAAATAGAAGGGAGAGAGTCCTGCAGTTTAATGTAAATACTATATATTTGGATTTTTTTTGTTGATTTGCCCTGATTTTCCAGTGACGAAGCCAGGAATCAAGGATTTGGAGGTGATTGATCTTGTAAGTTACGGGTAGCTATGACGGGATCTGAGTGAGGAGAAAGAATGGCTGTATCATCGGCGTAGGTGAAGGTAACTGTATTAGGATGAGTCAGCCATATAAATAGTATAAAGCAGAGGAGCAAGTATGCGTCCCTGTGGAATGAAGAATTTAAACTTAATAAAATGACATTTTTGAGGAAACCATACACTCCCCACCCCACTCAAAACTTTTTTAAATGAACTTTCTGAGAAATAAGTCGCCAACAAAAGTGATTGGTTTCCGTATTCATAGTTAGTGTACCAAATTTAATGAAATCCGTCGTGTTTTTATGGATACAATCGTAGAAAACTGAAAGAACTTCAGTAAAAATCACCCTTCTGGTCAATCGAATTTTTTCAAACTGAGAATTTTGACAACATATTTAATTCTGATTAATATTGTTTAGATGATAGAATAAATTGTATATAATAAACTAAAATAACACTTTAGAAGAAAACATACCTCCCTCCTTCGCTACCATTTTAAATGAGTTTCCCCGTAGAAATTTTTAAAATAAAAATTGTAACTCTTTGTATGTGTAGCCGATGTAATGTGATAACAAGAAGGAGTGATAACGAGAAGGAAAAGATATAATTTTTAAAAATTATAACTAGTGGTGCCAGCCAGTCGCTATTATTCAGGACAAGAGCCGCGGTCAGTCCACGGTCAAAGGGACCGCCAAAGACACACCGCTAAAACCCTTTCAACAAGAACCCTTTCAAAAGGGTCATTATACGGCCAGGTGGCTTCTGTACACTGGCCGTATAATGACCCTTTGCAGATGATGGCGGTTAAGGAGAAGGAGTGATAACGAGAAGGAAAAGATATAATTTTTAAAAATTATAACTAGTGGTGCCAGCCAGTCGCTATTATTCAGGACAAGAGCCGCGGTCAG